>JABMBR010005068.1:0-18467 GCA_018881525.1 Meteorus sp. PSUC_FEM 10030008
TATATATATATGTGAGTAGACAGTACATCATACAGCGTGTGTGAAGTTTTTTGGAACATCAAAATGACATATGCGTGTGTGAGTTGGAGACTGTGCCTATCATTCCAGCGATAATTACAATAAAAAATAAAAGAAAACTATCTCGCTGTTGCATAATATCAATTGCTGAATTATAAATCGTAAGTAAAATAAAAAATTATCTACCATCGAAATAAATATTTTTTTGATGAATACTTAGGTTATGTTAGATTAAGGTTGGTGCTCAATAGAGTAACGAAGAATATGACGAATAGGGGAGCAGGGCATTTGACCTATCGCGACCCAAAATTTAAAAGGAGTAGAGCAGGAACTCCGCTTCGTTGTCTCCATTCGCTCCCATATCGTGCACGGACCAGTGAGTAAATTGCAAAAATGACGGAACCACTCACAATATAAAATGTCCTTGATCCGAATAGGCTGATTCGCAGTCATTTGATTAATTTGTAACACAAACACGTGAACGTCTCATTCTACGGAGACCGCGGAATCAATGGGAATGAGACATTATAAACAACGACCTCTATTTGTCACGATAATGGAAGCGGGAAAATTTGAAGAAGTAAAATATAGTCAACAGTGATTACGTCGATAAAGGAGAATGCAGCAATTGGAAGATTGGGTATATTATCATCCATCATCGGCGCTCATGTATATTCTTGCAGCACAATATCATCTGTTGATTATTTTAATCGAACATTATGGATAAATTCTTATGTGGGTACCTGTAAAGTCATCGAGTCCCGTTATATACGCGATGAGACATCGATTCGAAAAGTTGACATGAATGGTCGCGCGCGCATAATCAAAGTACGCAAAATCACATGCTGAGAAATGTCGAAGAACAATAATAAATAATTCGCGCGCAATATCACCTTTGACTCGATTTCGAAATGATATCGAAGGTCACTGTAATTATCAAACAGCCTTGACGCAATTCGTTCACATGAATATGTGTAATTACATCACAAAGATTATACGGCCTCACACAAGTTTCGAACATTCCCGACTATCAATATTGTAATGGGGAAAAATGGGAATACAACGATGACTTGGACAGCCGCCTGCAACATGTGAGGTGATATAGATAAAAATGGAGATCACTGAATTTTGATGCATTTATTATTGTCATCCTTATAACAGTATCAATTCTACACATACTATTAACTCTAAATTGAAATATTCAAATTATCAATGACTATACTTTTTGAAGTCACAATTGAATAAAATTCTTCAGGTACAATACACTTGATATAAATTCAAGCAATCCAATGTGGATATGTGTGTAAATCTATATGAGTATATATGTATATATCATAATATTCAAACCTCTTCACTAGAGATACAACTCACGGTGAAGTATTAGACTGATGAAAGAAAATTACACAGGTTCAAAAACATACAACAAAACATGTTTACAAAAGCTAGATTAATTTTTTAATAAATAGATTATAGTAAGAGTAATAAACAGTTATCACTAAACACAAATGATTGCGCGATATACATGTGTATATCACTCATTGCACGAATGTTACAGGCGGCCTTCCTCTCACGGTTCACACTCTCTTTATATTTACTCACTGATTCTACACATTCATTCATCCACAATCAATCAGACAGTCGATTTCATTATACTTCGACTGTTCAACAAAGGCTTCTTTCGCATTATTTATTTTTCATCGGCTATCTTTTGCAATTATGAATCTTCTGATCGTAATACATGTTTTTTTTCTTTCATCATTCCACGTTAATGTGTACAAATTTATTCCGTTAATGTTACTCTGGTCAATATGAAACATCAGATTCAAATGCAATATTCAATACAAGTGAAAGAAAATAACTGAAAAGATTTGATCATACTGTAAAATACTAGAAATTCACACGGACAGAGATCAACAGCTGAGTGTTGAAATGTCAATATGAAAAGAATAATACAAACGGATGCTGCAATGATATGAGAATCGGTAAATTCGAATGGATACTTTTTGGAAATTTTATATATTTTTCGTTTTTTCTCTTTTTATCACGTAAAGATAATGAAAGTTAGATCGGATATTGAAGAAAAACGTCATTTTGCATAGACCATCATAGTAAAATTTACCACTTGGTCATCACTTTTCAAACATTTTCGCCTTCAGTTCCCCTTCTTCTCTCCATTGATAACTTTACCAATTCTTAATTTGACAACGATATGTGAGTGTCGGCTTACAATTGCCGCTTGCGTCCCATATTGCACAATTTAAAATGACACAATGTCATATCTGAAAGAATAACAAAAACAATTTAAATGATGAGATATGATCAACTTCTTATATTTAATATGTATGACCGCTGTTGCAAATATAAATGAGAGAAGACAATTTGATCTTGGACAATTGGCGTCACAACTGATCGATCATATTGAGTGCGTTCCAGATATTTCTCGCGGCCGCACGCTATTCAAATGAAAAGAGTTAAGCGATACTGTGTATAAATGGCTTATGACGTTCAACTGTATGCGACCGTATGAGACCTGACGTGGCGAGTCAAGTGGTCACAATCAATTGTGATCCCTCAAGTCTGAGCTCTGTCAAAATTTCCACGCCACAATCCGCATCGAATAATAATTTCCATATCATTTCTGCCTCTCTACTTTTTTATCTCTCCCCCCAAATATTTCAAGAACACATTTTCATATTCTTACAATTTTGACGTTTGTCCGGTGCATGTTGGGCACTTGGAACTGGCAACATTTCATCCAATGCACCATCAAGATATTCTGGTTGAGCAGGATAATGAGCAGATATATATTGTTCCCTGGCCCTCGTTTCCAATAGTGCGCGAATCTCTAGTTGGTCTTCTATTAACTTCCTTTCGTTGTCGATCCGCCTATGCAGAAGCTGTTGGTATAACAACGCAAGAAGGAAACTCATTAATTCACCAATACAGCGTGCATTTGATGCTGGAAATAACTCGACAGTGTATTTATCTGATATTGAATGACGCGAGATAACATGTTATCATTTCCAATAAGAACACAGGATTGTACTTACAAAATCCTTCACAGCTTCATCGTATATTTCGGCAGAGAATGTTTCAGGCACGGGAATCGCCAATGTGAAAGTAGAGTCATTTATTGTGATTAATACCAGAGATATCGTTAAATGCCACAGCAGCCTTGGACGGTGCCGCGTGTCAATTATTTTTGTCATTGTTCAAACTGAATTCCTGATGCCTGTAAAGATATTAAAAATATTTTCAACGTCACATTCAATGAGATTACAACTAATTTCTTAGGTTCATTAACAGACAGTGACATGAATTATAAATATGTGCCTGAGAGGAAACTATATATAAACACCACCATATGAACAATTCAACATGGAGGTATTGAATTGTTTCCTACTTGTTGCACCATTCGGGAATCACTTTTCCCCTATAGCGTGACGCTCACATAATTATATTTCTATATTTATAACAGTAATTTACTAATGTAGATCAAAAAATCACCTCGCCCAGAACGACTTATTTATTACTATAATAACATTTTGTATCTATCGTAGGACACTAGAAATTTTTTTTGCTATGAAGAACGGTTGTCAATGTACTAAATGATCGCGAATCGTTTAATATTAATTGAGACTCAGGGAAATCAACTCACATTTCCATAGCTCAGTGAGTACGCCAATAATAAAACTTTGAAGACAGCGCACTCTCTATTATAGCATTTTCCATCTCTCACACCCACTATCCATAACGATACAATATTTATTCGTGATCCCACGTTCCTCATTCGTTGTACCCCTGCTTTCACCTCTAGATGTGGTCCTCCCATAAATGAACTCCGCAATAATAATCGCCCCTTCTTTCCTTTTCCTGCTTTCCATTGACGATTCAAGTGTAACTATCAACGTTTCCTCGTGTCGCGAAGTCTCGACAAGATGAAAATTAATATTTTCCAATTGTTAGAGTCGATACGTTCACTGAATTGAAAAAAATTGCGATGAACCAATATATATCATTGCGGCGTCACGAAATTCAAGATGAAGTGGAATCATCAGTAGTAAAATCGCGATTGGGTCAGGCATACATTGTAGAAAAGATTCGTGCAACTTTTTATTTTTCAACAGATCGGATCATTCCTCATGTGAGTTCGAGAATTATGAAGGATTTATTCCACTGTCTAATAATTTCTATTTCTCGTAGGTAAAAATGTCGGATGTAGAAGAAGCTCAGGTAGAAAAGCCGTTCGCAGTAGAGGAAGCAAAAACTGGTCGGGCTAAATGTAAGAAATGTAAATGTGTCATAGAGAAAGACACAATAAGAATTGCTAAACTCATGAGCAACCCATTTGGTGAGGGAAAGATGAAAGCTTGGCATCACATTGACTGCCTTTTCGATGTATTTGCGAAGCAACGCGCTACAACCAAAAGAATTGATGATCCTGATGAGGATATCGACGGTTGGGACCAACTCAATGACGATGACAGGAAAGAAATTCTCAACAAAATTGCGGAATTTGAAAACAACAGTAACAATTAATTCTCGTTTCCCGAATCATTTCAAAATTATTCTTTACTGTTTCAACGAACGATTCACTTTTTTCAGCACCGTACAAAAAAAAACGCGTTGCAAGTCCTGTCCGCGCTGCGCCAGCAGCAAAAAACGCTAAACGGTCGGCAGCATCATCAGATGTAAATGTCGCAGCTGGAGTTGATATTGTGAACCAGGAGAAAAATGAGAAAATGTCGAAACATCGGGACAATGCCTTTCGTGAGTTTCAACGGATATGCGCAGAGATCGCAAATGCAAATAGTTATATCGACAAGACGGCAATCGTCAAGAAAATCTTCACAACGGGCTCTGATGGCGGTAAGTCATCCATCCATATCACAAAACCAATATTAGAGACTTATACATTTTCATAGCATCAATGCCATTGTCATGTCTACTTAATTTAAAAGAATAACTTTCACATAATTCACCTCTGAGATCACAGCGCTCTTCGCAATTTGTTCTTGAGTATGAAGGCAAAAAATTCACTTAACAAGTCAATCTTATAAAGTTTGTACAATAAAGTAAACGGCACTAAGTCATGATTGATAATGAGAACAAAAATGAGATATCGATACACAGACACGTGTGACAGCACGTCTTCTCGTTTGTTAAAGTAACGTATCCAGTTTGTAGGGTCACTGCATTCACTGTTTTGCGAGTATTGGCCCACGCAAGTCCATCGCGTGGACTTATAAGCATCTTCTCCCCACTTCGTTGGATGAATATGCGATCTGTGAGCAATGACGAGCCCCTTCGGCATTTGTCAGCCTGCATGGCACCGGCTTCATCCACTTTTATCTCTGCATTACCTTCGTTATCAATACGAACTTTGATTCATTGTACACTGTCCGTGATGCCATGCACCAATTGTTGCATTTTCCTTCTTCGATTTGGACAATTAGGGATTTCGGTTGGTGAAATAATCTTTGCATTCATCCGAAGTGTAACAATATTCCGATCATTATCAACTGTAAAATGGCCAAAAAATCACGTTGAAAGATGAAAAATATGCTGTAAACTATATGACTTGAATATGAGAACACGCACTACAAGCGTTGTGCGTTATCTCACACGCATTATACATTGCGTAATGCGTGTGAGTTCGTAAGTAATGTTGATGGGCTTTAATACAAACAGCATTTTTGTATGCTCAAATCGGAAGTATTGTAGAATATTTCATTTTTTCATCATTCGCCATTTCAAAGTCGTATGCACTATCAAAACAATACAAATTTCTTAGAATTTGATTGACAATTATTCATGTTGAGTTCACTCTCGATAATTCAATGTTTTCCTGGAGAATAACATTATTCATTATCGATTTGTATAAATCAGAAAAAAAACCTTGACCTCATGGGCATCACAACCAAATGTAAAATGAATGAAGTCACGTCTTCTTTTAATAATTGGAAACAATACACGAATTCAATGTCTTTGGATTAATTAATTCATTAATTAAGTATTTTCGAACCGAGTAATTTCAATGAAATTATCTGCCATACAATTTTATTTTTCGTGCGATTTAAATTCCATTGAAAAATATTTATGTATGCATATACACATTTGGGTTGATAGGACAAATGATGGGTAAATGAATAATCAAATCAGTAGTAATATCGAAATGTCGGCTATGTTAATGTGTGACGAATGAAGTATGTAGTTTCAGATGCGCATTTCGTCATGATCAAAATTCTGCAGGCGTCGCTAAATTTCTTCTACTCTATGACGAATTTTTTTCCACATATTCATTATTCTTCATTCGTATATCTCATGTCTTTGGACAATTCATAGATCGAGAATCTCATGAACATCTGCTTCTGTTTATTTCCCAATAATCTCATCATTCTGGTCATCAGTATTTATGCGAAATCTCAAACATCGCATAATGAACTCACGTCATCATTAAATTTATCATGTTACAACTCAATGGATTCCAGGAAAACGGAATAAATATGATTAATCAAGGCTTGCTACGGTGAGACAAAATCATTACACGAATGCAATGTTAGTTGAGTAGTGCAATGTTCCAATACAATACCCGAGAACATTTATGCATGAAAAGGAGCGGCAAGGGGGTTGGAACAAATAAGAGGGGAACGATGATGATGCCACGCAGTCTGTCTATTTATCAGGCCAATGTTGTCGTTCCTATCATACTTCCGTGAACGCAGCGCACTTCTTACTTGTTATCATGCACATTGGAAATTCGATGGCAGCATCGATTCAATCCCCAACATCTTTTTTTTCCGAGAGTAGAATTTGTTTGACATCTTCGTCATCTGTGTTATTCGTTTATTTGCGTTGTTCCTCATTCACTTCTTATTTATAAATTCATTTCTTCATTTTTATTCATTGGAACAAGAAGGGGGACATGAAGGGGGTTGCTCTACTTATTATTCTCATATCACTATTCTCCAATTCAATTATGTAATGTGTCTACAGTCACGTATACAGTAAATTATATTTTATCGCGGGCGGATGACGCAAAAAAATTAGTACGCGCGTGCGATTACTGGCCAGACAGATCATTGACAACATGTTCCTCTTATTTATTTCTCACCCTTTGCGCCTTCTCCCCCCTCGTTCACTCTATCGACATAGCTCGACCGTTGGAACATATATACCACATGAATTAATCTATTACCCGAATACATAGCGAATTGAATTGCGTAATTAAGATTAATCACTGAGAATTTCATATATTGGCGCCAAGATTCTGTGTGGCGAACTTTTGAAAGGGTTCAATGTCCCATCATAATATTTGGCCATTCTATTTCACGCCCAATTACTCTTTTTAATTGCATATTTTTTATCAGTTCATGATATATGTTAAAATTCTACACGGTAAAACCCTGCATACATGCAAACACACATCCACCAAACCAGTCCAACATCCTTCGAGATTCCATGTCGAATTGTTTGACCGTGAGGCGCACACTGGAGATAAAATGCCAATGGATTGGATCCTATGTAAAATTCTCTTCGAGTATTTACACGACATCGAGTAAACATTCATATGTTTACAGTTTTCTGACGATTGCTATATTCTATTGAACACTGCAACCATATTCTTGTGCAGTTGTGATGTATGTGCATGTGAGTCGATGGTAGATTGGACAAATTGAGCGGGTGGCAAAGAGCGTGAAATTATCTGTTGTGGGTCGTCGGGAGTTTCGAGAATGTCGTTTTCCACATTGAGATAATTTTCTATCAAAACAAATTATCGCTGCATTAATTTTCAATCATTGAGTTCCACTAGTCCAAGCAGAAAGTGAATTCAAATGAGAGAGAAGTGAAAGACTGTGATGAGAAGTAAATAATAATATTTTTTCATCATCACATAAACATATATAACGTATCGTATTGATTGAATAAATGAAATTTTCAATCTTTACATACATATTAAACTGTAAAAATTAAAGAACCCCGGACTTGCACGATAATCCAACAAACTCCGACCTTTCTAATCGCATCAAGAAACCATATCACTCCAGATTGACATGCACAATTAATCATCTGTCATCGGCATATCCGGTTGTTGGTGATTTCATTCAGACGTTTTTTTCATTTTTACTTTTCATCATGTAGTGATATTTATTTCTTCAGTTTCAATTACTAATGGAAATAATTCACAGCACGAAAGCTCCAGACGATAATTTAAGAGATAAATAAATTTTATTCAGTATTTATTTGATAAAAAGCATATATCACGTGATTTCATAGCAGTTATTAGGAGCAAAAAAAATTATCTTCAAATACATGGATGACGCAAAATCATACGTATAAACCGTCATAAAATACAGTTACACATTCAAGTCGAACTATGTCACGCAACAATTCTCAAATCTTGGTAACCCATGATTATGATCATCAATATACAATTTTTTATTCATGATGAACACAATATAGTTATTGAAAATTAAATTTCAATACCAGTACTTCGTGAAACTTATCAACTCGTAATTTTCCGTATGTTATCGACGACCTTTAACACTGCTAATGTGTATGCACTACACTTGTATTCGTTCCTGAGTATTACGATTGGAGAAAACGCGTGCCACACAACACCATTTTACATTGGGGTCCCACATTGGGTGGAGCAACTGCTACGACAGCGTGTAAACAATATTTCAATTAACATATTCCTCAATTCTAACTTTGTTTATTTATTCATTCTTTATATTTTTTCTCTCTCGATGTATCCAAAGCAAGATCAACAAACATGAACGTTTCATAGCGTTGTCAGGACATCGTGAAACGTATTTAACAAAGATTTTGTTCGAAGATTCTTTCAAGGGTGACATCACACAGTGGTGCAAAATGTTACTTCCAATGGCCAATAAGAAGATTTATAATCTTCAAAGCAAACAACTCGTTAAATTGTTCGCAAGGATCTTTCAACAGGATGAAGACGAAATGTCAAAAGATTTGGAGCAAGGCGACGTGGCGGAGACCATTCGGACTTTTTTCGAATCAAATACGGCTATCAGTTGTTGCAACAAAAGCCTCCTCTCTTTGTATGAGGCAAGTTTATAATCATTATTTCACATTTTTCAGTCCCAGCTCATGGTTATTGCATTAACTAGATAACAAGTCAGGGATTTTGTAATATATTTTTGCATACAGCATAATAAATTCACATGCTAAAATGGAATCTTTCATAATCATCGTCCATTAGGAATATATTTTTATCCACAATCAAATAGTCTACACGTTTCAAAGAGCACAAACATATATGAAATGAAGAATCATGAAATACGAATGCGAGAAGTAGGATGTGAATGCCCGCAATTCTTGAACAAATATTTAGTCGTAATAATTGAAACCACGTTATCATTCGGGAAATTCACTTGTAGGTGCATGTGTTTCTCGAACGCCTCTCTCAACTAACAAAAGAAGATGATCAAATATCACATTTCAAATCTATTATTCCAAGGTATGGTTCTCCTATTTTGACTTTATTTGGAAAGTTTCATGAAAAAGTTGATGATGAAATGAAAACATTGTATTTTCAGATGTACTCCCAACGATTTGAAAATGATTGTCAGACTTATCAAACATGACTTGAGGATCAACTGCGGACCCAAACACATGTACACATTTAAGCCGACTAATTATTTCACTGTCAAATTTCCTAGTACTGTTCATTTTTCATTCTATCTTCAGTTTAGAAGCAATCAGCCCCGACGCCTATCGTGCTTATCAGTTGTCACACGATATAGACGCAGTATTAAAACGGTTTACTGCTCAGACATCTACGTTCACTAGCGTAGGTAGTACATCACGGGATGCATTACGAAGTAAAGTCAGCATTTCATTGATGACACCTGTATTTCCAATGCTGGTAAATATCTTCATTGTAACCAACCTGTACATAATTCATCGTATAATCCCTCATCCATTCCATCAGGCAGAAGCATGCACTTCTGTAGAAATGGCCGTAAAAAAATGTCCTAATGGGATGCTTTCGGAGGTGAAGTACGATGGCGAAAGAGTCCAGGTGCACAAACGTGGCAGTGAATTCCGCTACTTCAGTCGATCTCTCAAACCCGTTTTACCTCATAAGGTTCAGCATTAAACCAATATCAACTCATTAATTTATAGCTCATTTAACCGGCTCTCATATACCAAATCTTCTATTTTAGGTCAATCATTTCAAGGATTACATTCCCAAAGCATTCCCCGATGGTGATGATTTAATTCTCGATAGTGAAATTCTTATGATTGATACAAAATCTGGTCAACCACTACCCTTTGGTACTCTCGGAGTTCATAAGGTACAGAAAACTTTTATCTATCAACAGTTTATCGTATCACAAGGAAGCTAACCAATTGATACTCCACAGAAAGCTGAATTCAAAGACGCCAATGTATGTATAATCATTTTCGATTGTCTATATTATAATGGTGATATACTACTGAACAAGTGAGTATAATAGGAACTTCATGAATGCCATATAAATTTCTTCCGAAGATCAAATAAAATCGATTGTTGTCCCATCCAGAACCATGAAACAGAGGAGGGAAATTCTGAAACAACGCATGACTACAATACCTCATCGAGTTGTCCTATCGGAAGTTCAGGAAGTGCATGTAAAACATCTGAATCTTGAATACATTGAAGATAATTTCATTATTTCTCATTTTTGTGAGGACTGTACATAATGATAATCTATCTTCTTCTAGAATCCAAAAGACTTGGCTGAAATGATTGCAAAAATTTTGAAAATGGGATTGGAAGGATTGGTATTGAAAGACACAAATGTAAGACTGAAAATATGAATAGAAACATGAAATGCAATTAGCAACAGCGATAGAATGTTGCTCTACAATTGTTCTTCACATTTTAAAGGGCTTGTATGAACCTGGCAAGAGACATTGGTTGAAGGTAAAAAAGGATTATCTGTTTGGTGGTGCAATGGCTGATAGTGCAGATCTCGTAGTACTTGGCGCATGGTACGGGACAGGCAACAAGGGCGGCATGATGTCAATATTTCTTATGGGCTGCTATGATGAGATTACTGATAAATGGGTAACTGTAACGAAGGTCCATAGTGGGCATGATGATGCGACGATAGATAGATTACAAAATGAATTGAATATGATAAAATTAGGAAGAGATTCAAATTCAGTTCCTGGTTGGTTAAAAATCAATAAGCCAATGATACCGGACTTTATCGCAGTCAATCCAAAGGTTTGGATTCTCATGACATTTTAATTCATCGAGTGTGTGAGAGAAAATTCCATTGCGGAACTGATTTTCACTGCAGGAACAGCCTGTCTGGGAAATCACTGGTGCCGAATTCACCAATCAAGGAGTACACACTGCGGATGGTATCAGTATTCGATTCCCACGAGTCACTCGAATGCGTCATGATAAAGACTGGTCTACTGCCACATCTTTGAAAGAATTGAAGAAATTATTTCAGACCAGTTCCGAATCAATCGACGTTTCCTTATTACTCAATTCACCAGGAACTAGTAGTAATATGAATGGGATAATGCCAGGTGATGGAAGTTCATCAACGTTACACGATAGTGGCGACAAGAACAACGAAAATAATCTGCAAGTGGGATGTGCAGCAAGTGTAGGAGACCAACATGATTCGGATGAAGGAACAGGGGAGCAGAAGAAAAAGCACCACCCGAAAGTTGGGACTTCAAAAAGAAAAATGACAAATGCCAAATATTACGCATTCGTTGGCAACGATGTGAGTGCAGGAGAAGAAACGACAACTCCCTTAGGCCATTGTGATTGGTTGTTTTTTCTTTTTATTTACAGTATATCGAATATAGCGATGATGGAACTCCTTTAAACTGGATAGAAGGTCGTAAACCCAGAAAGGGTTTGCCTCGGAACGCGAAACTATTGCCCCAATCTGGCGAGTCTAATCCCGTGAGTGTTTTCTTCTGCAGGATATGCGAATTTTCCTACATTATCAGAAGTAGAAAGTCATTACAATTCTTTTATTGAAAATGTGAAACATCAAATTTGTAATAACATTTCCCCTCTTTCCTTCGGAAGTATTGATTGAGATAAAATTGTATAATCTTGCTTCTTTTTCTAGAGTGCTAGAGGGATTTTGGGCGGCAAAGGTGTAGCATTAAGTAACGATATCATGTCCAAACGACAGAAAGTGCTCACAAGAATTTTATCAACGTATCCTTTTTAGTGTAATGAGGATTGTATTTCTAGGTAGATCCCCATTGATGCAAATTTACTACAGAGAATATGGAATTGGATATTCTTAAAATAGATTGTCACATGAAAATTACAGTTTGCCTTAACATTTAAATAGTCTTGGAGCTTCAGTCCATATTGAGAGATCAATCAATCCAGGAGACAATATCACACACGTGATCCATAGCTCGCGAGAAATCACGGAAAATGAATTAAGAGTAAGTATACAAAATGGAAAATAAGAGTTATTTAACCAACATCGGAGATGACAATGATATATGCAATATTCAATTACATTATATGATCGGAATTTTTCCCAAATTGCTATTACGCTCCTGTTACGATAATTTCATCGGGAATACAGAGGGAAATAGAGTGGAGCGCATTCCCACACGGTTTTAGCCTGCCATTTCATGATCGGATTTAATGAGTTAGGTCAAGTTTAAACGCATTAATTACGATGGTATTTCCAACCAATTTTACATAGCATCAACAAGAATTTTTCACTTGATCGCAGGACATTCTGACGAATTATGTTCATATAATATAAACCTCATTCAATAATAACATGTCTGTACATTATTGCATACTACACAACATGAACATAATTTCTATTGTGTTTATGCATTAACGATTCGATAATTTCATGGTATTATAGTATTATATGGTATTATAGAAATGGGAATTCGTTAGAGCACGGCATGTGGGAGAATCTTGGATCGAATCAACCGCCGCCTCATCAATGAAACAGGACGAATATCCACACGCAGTCAGATTGCGTGGCTCGTATTGTAATTGTAAATGTATCCATTGCTAATACTCACCATCCAGTAATGGTTTAATGAATGTACATAAAGAAACTTTGTTTATAATAGGCTGGTGAAGCAAAATGAATTAAATGTGCTGACATAAGATCAGATAAATATATGATATTTCAGTAATTTCTTGTCACCCACAAACAAATATAAATCTTGAACTACTCGTAATCGATATGTATTTTTCCACAAACACTACAGATATAGATATATTACATGTTCTACATCATTGATACAATCACTTATTTTATTCATACCCATTCATGATAAGGTAATCATTAAAATCAATATCAATAAATCTCTCCATGAATAACAATAAATACTGCTTCCTCCATCATTCTAATGATTAATGTTTCATCTTCAACTCCCAGAAGTACCGCAAAATACATCTGGATCTGATAATATATTTATCTACATGTATAAGTTTTGTTCATGTTGACCAAGATGGTATAACAATATGTAGAATTATATTGCCGATATAATTATTTATAAATGTTGGATAAATGTTCACCCCACAGTGATGGAGCATTTTCCCAGGTACCTGAATATACTTCAAAAGAAGATAGAACGAAAAGCGGATACATATGAATTTGTGTATGTTTTTCATTTCCCAAAGCAAGTGACTGCGTTGAATGCGCACTGCTTCCAATATGAACGCTTACGCTGTAGATCTCCAATATCCATTTGACTGCGTAGACGTTTGGCTAGCTGTTTTGTGAACAAGTAATTGATCAAAGCTGTATCCATTGTCCCATCATCATCAATCAGCTGTAAAAGGAAAAAACATTTCGACATATGACTAGAAGATCTGTTGATGGTGCTGTGTCAATGTTAATATCCTTCAGACAATCCAATCGAACAATCCGAAGTATATAAATATATTCCATGTGTTGAATCAGTTGTCTCATGAGGAAAGTTCTTTCCGTTTGTTTTATAATGCCGTATTGGGTCAAACCATAAAGAAAGCTTTGTGTAGAGCAAGAATTCCCTGGCGGGCAGTTTCTATTTCTGAGAACAAGAAAAGACTTGATGAAAATCGCAAGATTCACAAAGATCACACTTTGTTCTTCTTCACGATGTCGTCAACTGAGACAATCATCTGAGAATATAACAGGATATCCAAATAAACGAATGGTCTGATAAGTTATCATAGATATATAAACAGCTGCTCTGTTTGCGTTACAAAATGGAGAAATGAATCATTCCCTCGAGAATTTACTTGTGAATTGCCTAACTCGTGGTACTCCGGACATTTGATAGACACCGACAATTTCCTCATGCAAGAAGAAATTTAATTGCATAACTGGAGGACCCGATGTCGATTCGCATGTGTATCCCTTGATGTATGTTGTAGTGACTTTTTAGAAAATACACAATGAAGCTCAACCATCAATCATTGTAAGCCTTGTAAGTTCGTCTACAATAACTGGAACTATTATTGCTCCCATTCGTTTAGCATCGATATCTTGTAAGGTAATCATCCCCTATTATCAACCGATTGCTTTTTCTTTCGCCCCAGTGATGAAGAAAATTTGAGCTACTTTTTTCATTCCGTTTAATGTGTTTGTTTCTGTCATTATTCCAAAGATCACGTTCTATAACTGGTTGACTTGAATTGTATTACAAACATTCAAGGATGTAGATACAGGAGAGTAAATTTTAATTTGTGATTTGTACTGACACCCGATTTTTTTTTTCTACCCACGCTCAATGATGGCATCCAATTAAGTCGTCTACATTTACTCGGTACATGTGTTATCGGAGCAGCACACTTCACAGAGTACTACTACCGTGAGAATAACTTCAGGTCTTATAGCTCAGAACAATAATTATCAACTAAATGCATCTTTTTTCTGGTATCGTGGTAAAAAAAATTTGAAATTATCGAGAAAATATTATCAACTGTCCGGTTGACTTGTACTCTTTTGAAAAAATCTGTTGAATAATAAGATATAAAAGAATAAGTAAGAAAATCACGTCCTCAATGTGATCATGTGTATCTGGTAAACTCACGCGTTATAAATGAACATAACGAAATAGAGACACTGTACTACCTATCATCTGGATAATATGATTATTTGATTGATGCATCATAATTGCAACAGATCAAGCGATCAATGTGGAACAAGTTGAATAATTGGATATATAACCAATTAATGTGGACATTCACGAATAAAAATATGATAAAACTTTTATCCTGTTCATTACGGGGTTTCATATTGTTGGGACTATGAACACCATTAGGAAAATTTTGCTCTTTCTGAGTGGGGTTTGCATTTAATTTTCTGATAAGTGAAATTGCGGACTTGAGTTGTGCCGACTATTGTTCATGATATTGAAATTAGAAAATGTAAGTTTTGATGAAACCGACGAACCTCCAATATTCGTAATGATATTGCTTGGAGCAAAAGTTATTACTCTGAGTATAATGTTTTTTTGTTCATTCATCCATACCGCAAAATAGCCCGTGGCCAGGAAGTGAAATATAATTAATGAAGTATGAATTCAACTCTGCTTGTATAAAAATTCCGTAGGAAGATAATTGAACATTTTCTACATTCGTATACACTCACGTCGAATTCGTTGATAAATTTCTCTTTGTCCGCAGGAAGAGCGGCATTCAACCCAAAGATCATCATGAGCACAAAAACGACGCAAAATATTGCTTTTGACATGGTACCCCAACTGGAACAAAAACCGTCATTGGACTTATCATTATTTCATATGATATATGTGACATCGCGTTCATTGTGATGTGTTACATTTTAATTCAAACAAGTTTGTAAATTTATCTAATCCCAACAAGTCAAATTCGATATTCAACTTTGGACTGGACTGTAACTGGAGAAATGTTAATAGTCGCACTCCCACATCGATATAGTCCAATGTTTCGAATAAAGTGTCAATTTTTCTTTCTCCACTTAACGATGGAAATAGACCGGCACGCTGACACAAGCAGTATAAGAGTTTATAGATGTTCGAGGTCTAATGATAATTGCCGTTTTCAAATGATTAAAAGAGAAGTCATGAATTCATTCAAGTATGAATGTTTTGTTCTTGATATGAATTTTGTTTGTACAGCTCAATTATTAGAATAAACACATTGATATATCACATTCTCTTACCTGAACGATTCTTCCAATTGAGAATTATTATATCAACAGATGTTGAATTGATGTCAATGTCGAAAGCGAAATGAGTGGACTTGCAAGCACACAGTACTTTATAGCCAAGCAGAAAGCGAGGGACACGTCTCACTGAGAATTTGTCGGGGATTCCATTGGGATGGTGGTGGTTGGACGCATTAGTGTAGTAGTGGGGTAAGCCTGAGCTTATGGTTCGCGAGATGATTCCATCCCTTGCGCCGAACGATGACAGCATTCTCTGCGCGTGACGCTCAATTCAAAAATTTTCTCCATATAGGATCGAAACGTGAGACACTTCTCCTCGACAAAGATGCATCGAATCCTTCCAAATCTGTGGCGTTGGTATAGTATTATCCATATGAAGTACTGAATGGGAACATGAAGAATCTCAGTAACACAGAAACCCCTTACAAACTCAATCGCAGTAAGTGAATAAAACTTTCATTCCGTAGCGAATATATACGCTTCTTTTTCCCTCACATCCCTCAAAAATCGAAAATTGCCTCGTCTTAACTAATAATCTTATATTCGGTTATATAATTTGAATTTAAGCGGGATGATATGGATATCAATGTATCGATGAACTTGCATAATCGCTATATGGATGTAAGGAAGAGGCGAGCGGAGCAGTGTTCATCTACAAATCGTTGGATAACTGAAAGCTTACGTAATGACCAACTTAAGTATCTGTCTATTGGAAAGGCCGATGAAAATGAGATCAATTGGGATTCTCATTTTCGCAATGGTTTTGAAGAAATTTTTAGTATCATGTATCGATGTTATCGATCGTTAAAAAGGACAACATTATCCTCAATACCCAGTTTCCATATGAAAAAGAAAGAGAGACCTGTATTCAAGTTCACTTGTGTAAGGTACAAAATGGATTTAAGGCTCTCGAAATTCTTCTGTGATATCAATAGAGAATGAAGAACGCATGAAAGATTCCTGCCAACGATGGATTGGTAGAGAGAAATTGTGAGAGAAAAAAAACGCGATGACTCTCGGGAATTCTTGACAAGTCCTGCATATCATCAGAGCATTTTCACTTGATCCATCAATCATACCACAAGTTTATCATTGGATTTGAGAAAACTTTTCAGAAGTCTCCACAACAAAATATGAATAAATTTTGATGAACGAATCAAGTTTATCTGCGAAACCATTTGCTTCCATCCTTAAATATCGTTCAATATTTAGAATTATGAGGTCGCGACGCTTTATGGTAGCATGAATATTATGCTAATGTGTCTCTTGTGGATCTGCGATGACGTACATACAATTTCGCGATGCTTCAGAATATCTACTCATGTGAATCGACCTTCATATTACACATATTCCAATAGAATTCACCACATTTGATGTTTTATCCTACCGCGCTTATTACTTCATGAAATTCTCAAAGAGAGTTGGCGTTGTTCATGTGAGGATCAATTCAATAAAAGAAATAGATCTGTGAGAGAAGGTGGTTACCATGAAAGAACGAACAAACTCATTTCTTCGAAGCTATACAGGAATGTTCCAATAACGAATACTTCGTTTCGTACCATGTATCAACGACAAAGCGAACATCCACCAAAAAACTCTCAATATATTAATTATAGAAAACTCCTCTTTCATCAAAAGCTAACAACTACATTCGTCTGATATTATCAGATCAAGTCCAAAGCAGTTCTCATATTTCATAATGTGGAGCTTCCGATGACCTGACGCGAAAAACAATTGTCAAGACAATGAAAAATTTATGGAAATGTCCTTTCAACATGAAATATGGGCTTCTAATGAACCCATGAAACTGATACATCGTTCAATTTATTCAAAGCTAAAACGTTTGTCACGTAATATATCATGAAAACATGAGAATTATTCAACAGTGCAAATCAAGATAGGATTGAACAGTTCAAGGATTATTTACATGCACCCTTCGGAAAGTTGATAGTTATTAATTGCTATTTTTCGCCAAGTAAAAGAATAGCCTCTCTTACACTCTGTAAAGAATAATAATTTCCTGAATAAGGAGCAAATGTGTATATACATAGTGGTAGTACGATAATACAGTTTGAGGAGACAGCAGGAGGTTGAGTGCCGCACAAGTGAGCCATTAATGTTACTTCGCATCGAGCAGACATTGCTGTGTTATTTGCGAAAGCTCACCATTATCCATAGAAACAATTGCAAGATTCTTCAAGTTCTCTCTGCTTTGCCACTAGTGTGATCGATGTGGTTCGTTGTTCTGATTAAATTCTAGTGTAATAT
>JABMBR010005069.1:0-18457 GCA_018881525.1 Meteorus sp. PSUC_FEM 10030008
ATTTCAAAATAATATCATCGCTCGCCGGCACAAAATTTTTCTTTATCTTCTATAAATTACTAAAGTTACTTATAATTGAACGCAATTGATCAAGTTTTGGTTTCGGCACGACATTCCACAAGTACAGTCTAAACTGTTTTTGCAGATTGCCGACCAGAATATCTCGTTTCTGCCAATTCTTATAAATCATAAACTTTATCATATATAATTAACTTCCACGAAATGCTCATGTACGAACTATTCAAATTTCAAAGACGAAGATTATTAATCCCCTCCGAATCAAAAGAATTAACCAATCGAATCAACCGATTCTTTTAACTCCGCTTCATTAAGGAAATGGTGCGAAATGCATCTTTGTCCATGAACTTCGAATAAATGATCACTCTTTGTCCAACCGCCGAAGCGACAACTCAAATCGAAATCAGTATCATACGAAATCGGTGTTGTACCGAAAACGAATTCAGATTCACACGAAATCAGTGTTATACCAAAACGAAATTAATTTCATACGAAATCGGAATCAATTTCATACAGAAAACCTGTATTGACTGTGTTATATGTTTTGTACTTCAATATTTGCTCTTGTGATTCGTTATTATGGTGCAATGAATATTACTAGGAGTGAACCTCAATAAAATCCAATTATTTTCTCGTTTATGTGAAGAGGTGCTACAATCATTCGAGTGTCCAAACCTATGTCCTTATATCATATATTAAATATAAAGTTCGCGCCCAAACTTCAGGACGTAACACATACTCGACCTGAAAATAAAATGAACAGTTCCTGTCAAACACAATTTTTATTTAACAGAAAATAAATTATATAATAGGAGATATCATGCAGCTTCTGTATCATCTCCTATTCAATACCAAATTTGAGAAATCTGTCAAATATCTCATTGAGTATTGAAGAAATGGAATTTTTTGTTTACGATTCATATAACTCAAGTGTATATCGTTGGCATTAATGTTTATGCGATGCAATTCAACAAGATTTTTATTCATGAAATAAGAAAGAACAATCATTGTGCAAACAGCTTTTTTTTCATTATCATCGAAAATCTATTCGTGACTCTTGAATTGATCATTCACTCCTAGTCTGACTAGAGACGTGAGCTAACAAGCTTCTTCTGATCTTATATTTCAATACTGAAATTGTGCTTCACAATGAAACATCTCCATCTATTATTTTCATTTTTCATCTTTTTATCAACAAAAATTGTCCATTCGTATCATGGTGAATATTGTCCATGGAGAATAAACAACAAAACTAAAACGGAAACGACTACGTGTAATTACGTAACAATAAGAAATGGTCTTTCATCAATGGGAATTGATAACGTTGTGAATAAAGAAACAACCGAGGACCACTGGTATCTGAAAGTACCTTTGTTACCAGTGCTATTTGCTACTTCATCCACCTTGCCCAAAGGGAAATGTAAATGGCAAGTTCAGAGATATCTCAAGGAATTAAATAAAGGAACTTTATGGGCGGTCCGAAGTAAGAACATCTTTCTACTTTTAATTTGTACATTTTCCTTTCCCGTTCCAGTGGTTGTTCTTGTCCATATATCTACACTTCGCAGTTATTCATTAATGTTGGAAGACTCTGACCATAAACCTACTAATAATATGAATTTATGCATGAAATAAATTTCATTTTTTCCCATCAGTGTTTGACTCATCAACCAAATTCCCGGAAGGAGTGATAGCTGGTCATACTCGACATCATGGAAATTTCGATGAATGTTATCAAATTAGATCTGTTGCTAATGACGACTCACGTACTATGGATGTTGCAACGATAAGTGGTAAATACTGCGTGGTAAAGGTTATCTTTCAGAAAGTAAATGCTGCCAACGATCATAATGGACCTTTCACACTGGACTTCGAGCAAAATGATTCAGTATGGGAAGCAATCAAAGTATGAATAAGTTATCAATGATGAATCATCGGACAGGAATGTGACTGTAATGTTGCTAAATTGATGATTTTAATGCAGGAGAGTGAAGACTTCCGACGTATCAAAAGAAATTCGCTAGAATATGCTCTCTGTGTACCTGATGTATGCACCGCTTCCGATATTGAGAAAGCTTTGGATGAGCCACTGAGAACAATTGGAATGAGACAGCGTATGAATATTAAAGTCGGAGTAAATGACAACTGTCAGACACACAAAGAATTCGCCAAGTTTTCGAAATGGGCAAAAATTTATTGGTCATATTCACTTATTTGAATTGGTGATTTTCATTGAATCAGGTTATGATTATCATCGTTACTTGATTCGTTCATTCTTTACAGTTGTCTCATTTTGGGACTTGTGATATTGGTTGGGTTGGGTACTTGGTATGACGTGACATTGCATAATATCACAGAGGAGAGAAATATATCCCTTAGAAGAGATGTTCTGCTCTGCTTTTCGATCAAACGCAATTTCCGAAGCATAACAACGATTTCTGACAGTCATCCGGGACTGGATGTTATTCATTTCTTTCGATTCTTAGCAATGTGCTGTGCTATATTTTATCACAGAATGCTACAATACTTCACGAATCCTACAATAAATTCAGAATATTTAGAATATGTAAGTGAATAGAGTGAACCCACGAAGAGAAGTCGAGTTTATGAAGATTAGAAAAGTTTTACAGAATGTCTTTATTTAGCATCACAAGTCAAATGAAATTCCGAATTTCAAAACTATTTCGAAAATCACCGAGTAAAAATGTTGCGAAAAGAAAGAACTTGAAGATCCCGAAACATGAACCCACGACTAATCATGAGCAAGTAAACCAGATTTCTCTTCATCAAGTACTTTTTTTGTGGATAACCCAATATGATGTTCATAATCATCATATTCCTCGGTTTGATTCACAGAGCTACACATTACCACTGATAACGCTTTTGATGAATGCTGTGATATTCATCGAATTTTTTTTGGCAGTCGGTGGAATTCTACGAGCTTACAACATGCTACGTGAATTGGATGAAACAAAGAACATCAATTTTGTTGCATCCATCTTATCTCGATACCTCAGGTCATTAAAGTGATGAATGTTATAAGTGATATGTCTCACCAATTTTTTCATGTTTCAAGTCTTCGATTACAGATTTACACCATTGTACTTCGTCGTTATCATCTTCATAGGATTAATATTACCGCATCTGGGTTCTGGACCTTATTGGAACTCCAAAATCGGCCTCGATTCAACAAGTTGTGCGGATAATTGGTGGACAAATATTCTCTTTATCAATAACTATGTGAACACACAAAACCTTGTATGTCTCACTAACATCATTCGAATATCGAAAGTAACGCCTGACTAAAAGCAAAATATCGTGAATTGAAAGCATGAATATACGATTCCATAGCATACTCGCAAATGGAGTGATTGTTTCATGAGGTCATAGTTACTTCAATAGATCGATCTCTCCCGTTCTATTTTGTTTCAGTTCCTCATCCTCTAGATTCGACTTTTGCGATTAGACATACGTTTCAGGAAATGATGAACAAGTTCCCATCATTCATTGTCAATTAATAATTTTTCACGACGTTGCAGTGTATGTTTCAATCTTGGTATATCACTGTGGATTTTCATCTGTATATCATCTCATCATTCGTGATTTACTCATTCTGGAAGATGCCGCGAAAGATGGGATACGCGTTCTTGATTACCATCGTAATCAGTACATGCGTAGTCCAATTTTACTTTTCATATACTTATAATATTCAGCCAATGTTGATACTGACGCATCCCAAGTGAGAATCACCACTGAAAAATATATCCAAATATGTACAAATTATTCGAATCACAAGCAACGATTCTAATCTGATTTTCTAGCATGCATGAATTGAAAGAGGATCGTTACTTCACGAATTACTACATAAAAACACATGAACATCTTAACACTTATTTCACCGGAGTCCTTGGCGGTGCAATTATTCATGATCACAAGCAATCACCGTGGACTATATCAGGTGTAAGTTCAATTATGAAAATCCAGTGTGAGCAATCTAATATCATACGTAGATTAGACACCAAACATTAAAATATTCTATTTGTATTCATTTCCAGCCTTGGAAACGCTTTCCATTTATAATCAGTGTGATTATCATTGGTCTGACATTATTATTGATGGGAATCAAATTTCATGATCCAAATGTCATTCCAACACCTTTGGAAAATGCATTTTACGGGATCTTTAGTAAACTTGTGGTTGCGATGATCACAGTCGCTGTTATCGTTTATATGTCTGTGAGCGATGAATCAGGTTTGATAGTCATATTTTCCGAATTTATCCATTCGAGTGATGAGGTCATTAATTTCTCTTGTGACTGGATGGCATATGCGATTGTTCCTTTTCTCTTCTTCTTGAGTCATGAGTCTACTTAATGCGTTTTTTATGATTCATTAATTCAAAGATTTGCAATTTCATATAAAAAGTACTTAGATGATAATGTCCGAGGTTGCATGCCTGAAATGATATAGGGAAAATGAATTCTACATCTAGAATGATTTTTCAATACTAATTAAGAGCAATATTCCAAATGAAATGTCTTTCCATAAAAATGATTATCATCCCAAGAGATTGAATATATTCATGAATCGCAGGACTCAAACCCTCACGTAGTTATGATGACAAAAGAATCCTTCATCATGTAACGGAATGTTCCACAGGACTCTCCCACCAAGTCTTCAAGCCACGATGGGTTCAGCCCCTCGCAAAATTGACCTATGCAACCTATCTAATACACAGCATTCACCAGAGTTACGACATCGGAGTGTCAAGGAATGCAAGAACATTTTCAATTCATAATGCAGTAAGTAATATAACGATGACGTCTATGCATATTCGCTAGATTGAAATTCAGAAAAAAACACTGGTTTCATTCAAGTGCAAATTCCAACATCAAACTATGAATGAACGTTATTGATCGATGACAGAGTCATAGGAGCTCATGTTACAATTTTTAATTCCTCTCCTATTATAACTTAAATACAAATCACATGATATAATGATGTAATTAGTGGGATTGATTCTAGATTCGAGATTTATTGGTCGATCTTGTATTCTCCTTTGGATTAGCTGTCATTCTTACATTGTTGATAGAAGAACCGTTTCGCAAGATAGAGAAACAAATAATCACCAAAAAATCTCATAACCATAAGTGAGTAATCTAATGAATGAAGGCTATCACATTTTTTATTGGTATTCAATTCACAGATCTGTTAATGGACCGAATTTTGCGTTAGAGCAAATATCAACTTGACGTATCAATTCATGGATAGACATGAATCCAGATGAATATGTACACATCTGTACAATTTCATTGATAACAAGAATTTTGGAGATTATGTCTTGAAGAATGAATCTGAGAATAAAACATATTCAGTGACTTCATAACATGAGAAAGAAATTATTCATTGGAAATCAGAGAGATGCGTTTCCTCATGTATCAATTGTATATCAAGTCTCTGTGATTATCCAATGTATGAATTATAATCGATCACCTATGATTTTATAGCATTACCCTCTCTACTAATCGAAGTTGGTTGTGTCTCATTTCTTGCTTGGACTCTGGCTCGCCCACTGTGGTGGGTGTTTTAAGATCTACAGAAGTTTTCTGGATTCTTTATTGGTCAGTACTAACAATTAGAAATTAACCTGGACTTAAATAAGCTATTAATAACCCTGAAATTTTCTGATAGCGTGATAACTTTTTGAGAATACACAGCACAAATTCTTACAGCTGTTTCGAACATAAATTCTCACTCAAAACCATACAAACAACAATTAACAGTTTTGTTTTCGCGTGAATCATCTGCTTATCATCAAGTTTTGCTATGAATACGTCAGCATAGTTTGAGCTCCGCCACAATCTTGCCACGTATAATGAAACTATCGAACAGTTATGAAGAATTGTGAATGATGTCAGTTCTTTCAATTGGAAAGATACACACAATTGTTAACTTCTCGATAAAGATTCAATAGAAATTTTTCGGGTTTTTTCTTGAGTGAAGAATCGATTCCACGTCTGCCCCAACTGTACAAACAACCTAACGTCGAACGACTTCAACTTCTGTCTCTGCATTACATCGTATTTGTCTCCAAAAATTGCGATGGAATTGATGTTGTTGTTGTTGTTTTTAATTTCTTTGAGCGAAGGTTTCAACAGATCACGTAAGTCATCATAAATAATGAGATTGTATTTACCTATTTATTCAAACTATCACAAACTCTCAATCCATTATATCATTCCCTTGAAGAAGATATTCCCATTTTTGTGTCGATAGTTGCTATAAAATCTTCTTCCTTTTCAATTATTTGATTGTTCTCTCATTGAATCTGCCATTGCTCTACCTAATAATTCAAATTTTATGGTTTATTAGATATACGTCACAAAAGAAATGATGATCCACGAATTCCCAGCGTTCTTAAAATCAGATATCGTCACCAGCATGAAATAAAATTAGCAATTCTTAAGAAAGTTGAAGATTCCACTCTGGTTGGTCCTTACATGCCCCTCTGGCTCGTGCAGTCTGACGGTGAATTGTCAAAAAAAAATGTAAATGCATAAAATAAAATAGTCGTTTGTGAATGGATGGTCTAGACAACCACAATTACCAGCAGATCTCCAATGATTAATATCATACCACGTTGGTATACACTCAAACGCGCTACTGCTCCATATTTCAATGATGACTTTGCGTATCCATGCTCTCACTTTCGTGATCACATTCAAACGAATACCAAATTGTTACTCGGTATGGTGGAATATCAATCATGGAGAAATCGGATGGCACCCGTGGTTGTCTTCAACTAATGCTTATACACTACTTGAAATATGCTCTTACAGATGGCATATCTCCAACTTTCACACGTACCACAGTTCTATCATGGAGAGTACAGTTTTAGTGCTATAACATTCTTCCCTTTTTCGGGGACATTAGTGAGTGGAAAATTGAAAAAAGGGAAAATAGTCAAGCACCTGTGCATTAATCGAAAATTTTTGCCTATTTTCAGCACGGTGTGCTTGATCAGAATGTTTATGTAGAAAATTTACCATTGAGCGATGCAAATGATGCGAATTTGGTTAATCCATTTTTACACCCAATTCCTCAAGAACTTGAATCTCAAATGAACTCTAGAAGAAAACGCTCTGCAGGAAAAAAACGAAAACACAATGGGGACGACAAATGTTCATATGAAAGTACGGCCAGGGATCGAGTTATGATGGTTCTTCCAATGGTGAACCTTGCATTTGATTGAAACCTAAATGTCTGTTGCTTACAGAAATCAAAAAAAATGATCGGAAAATGTCGCTGTACCCAGAAATATTACTTGTCGCTGACGTCTCACGACGTAGACATGAGTATGTATCATTGATCCTGAATTGATCTATCTTAGAACATAATATTCAGCACTCAACACAAGTCATGATTGAACATATCAATACGAGATATTTCAAATGATGATTGGTTGGTTCCAGTCCACAAATTTCGACTGCGTACGATAGTATAAATTATATACTGTCGTATTGGAATGCTGTTGACATGTTATTCAGAAAATTACACCGCACTGATGTCAGAATCAGCATCGCAGGGCTCATAATTGGCAAGGTGAATTTGGGAAGCAATCAACATGAGCATTTCGCCAGATAATCCTCACTTTCATCAATATTCATCATTTGATCATAAACCCATCCATTTACAAAACATTTTGTACACTTACAGCGATATGATTTCGTAAATTCCGGAATGGTCGATCCCAATGGGATTCATGTGAACAGCTCTCATGGATTCATTTTGGGCAACTCGGTTTTTGGGACTTTCGGAAAATATTTTTATGAAAACAGAATCATGGATCGTGATGCGTATGATTTTCTCATTTGGATGACAAGGTAATACGCTACAAAATGTTCCTGATTCGTTCCATAAAAATTAATCCATCATATGAAAAATCTGAATATGTTTTTCAGTACTACGCTGCTTAATGCTGATGTCTGGTATCGAGAAAATGTAGACATAGGCAATTTGGAATTAGGTATGCACTAAATGACAGATACCGCTTCTATAGAATAGATATTCTTATATATGTCTGGAACTATTCGTTATAATTGTCCTCCCAAAGATTATTCAGGTGCAGCTATCCAAGCTGATTGTGGAGGCATGCATTACGATGAAGATCATGTAAAAAAGATCTCTAATCGAGCTATTGTTATGTATGATGCTGATTATGCTCAATATCATTCGGTTGCTCGTGCAGTTGCGCGTCTGTAAGTATCAAAACGAATATTCGTTGTGGTCCTTCACCCGTATGTACTTTACAATTTCATATGACGGCGTTGTAAACTCTGATAATTTTTCAGTATGTTCGTCCATGACGATGACGTCGTGCTCAAACATAACGATCACCATTCGAATTGTCTATCAACCAGACCGATGACATCTAGCGGCATCATGGATCCTTCGAGAAAACGACGTGAAGGTCATCTTTATTGGAGCTACTGCTCCGAAATACATTTCGAAAACTATGCCAGGTAAAATACTTTTTTTCTTTTATGGTATCAAAAACGTAAATCATACATGCGTTGTTTATTTTCGACAGATCAAAGTTTTCTTGCTGTGCTCTCAACTATCCCTTTAGAACAATGAGCGTGCCGAATTCACACCATTATTTGTCTGTGAGGACTCAATGTGAATGTTATAAAATGAAGGCACCTGAAACAATCGTAACTTTCCACTATTCTTTCCAAAAATCAATCAGAGAGATTGGTTGAGAACTAATGAGAGGAATTCCTCACATAAAATGTTTCATTCTGTTTCACTTGTTACAGAACTACGAGAACCTCTGCGCACAACCTTTAATATGTGAAAGTGATGATGGCCAACAAAAAACAGTAGCCACGCCATTAGATGGCACTTTGTGTCACCCAACGGGTTTAAGCCGCTTGAGAAACCCGAAGTTTTGCATTCACAATGATTGTCTCTAATAATAGTTGACCCTATGTGTATTATTAATGATCATTGCAAATACAAATCAGTTATGAAACCGTGCAGAACCAAATTGTATCATTGTATGTCGGGATATCGTGGAAATGGATTTAAGTGGATTCATTGCGAAGATGATTATGATTATTGACCATGCAGCAGATGACTTCATGAACTGCCATGCTAGGTTGAAATTCTGTAAATGAACCATGTGGCATTTTTCAAACGAATCATTGAACACCCAAAGCAACTCATTCCAAGATAATTCACATGTGTTAGTTATTTGTACATCCATATTATGTGATTTGTTTACCATAACTCTTACATTGTTCCATTGCACCTATTCCACTGCCTTTCTGATGTCCAAAACGGGAAAAATACAAGTGAACCTTTCAGACTAAAAAATTATTTCTGTGGTTCTCCATTTCAGGCATGAGCATATTTAAAGCATGCTCGTAGCGCTAAGATCAGATGCATACAAAAGAGCTCATTCGAAAGTTACTTTACTATTCAAAGTTTGGCGCTGAAAATATAATAGCAATGTACTGCCATCTTCAGTTCTTTTTAACGTCAAATTATTGGAATATTTCGTGACGTGGCCGACACATCAACCGGCTGCTGGCGAAAAATTCCTGTTTATGTTCACATTCATACATCTTTTTAGATTATAGCTAACAGCGAGTGAACAACGAAACAGTCATCACTGAGTTTTATATATCACAATTTTCACTCAAACATACATTGAGTATTCTAACTTGGAAGTTCACTGAAATTTCATATAGATTCTTAAAAATGCAATATCTCACAATCATCAGTGTTATTCTCGCATCAATATACGGGATTTCGGGTGAAATATGTCAAAAACCTGAAGTCACCGCATCAGCATATGTAACTGAGGACGTGACAATATTGACAAATGTTGCCTTTACAACTCAATTCACATTGAATTGTCAGAATGGTGCGAAAGGCATCACTCTCTATGCTGAATGTGAGGGAAAAACCTTACCCGCAGTAAAACTTGGTACTGACAATAAATATCAGGTATGAAATCAATCAACAAGTGAATGTCTTTCAACCAACAATGTATTAGTAGATGTTACTACAGGAATGAGCAGAAAAATTACGAGAATCATTCATGAAATCTCATTATTTCATTTCCTATAATAAATTCCATGAAAAACGTGATCTTTCCAACTATATATATAAAGCAAACAACATTGGCCGAGGATGAGTTTGGATTAGGATAATTTTCAGAACTGCAAATTCCATTTGTGATTTTCTGAATATGATTTTGAACCGATTGTAATCAATGTTTTCTCTAAAATCCAATCTTATCTTTTGCTCGAAGGTTTCATGGACTGAAGACATCAAGAAAGCACGTTCAGGTGATTACAGCGTGAAACTCTATGATGAAGAAAGTTATGCTGCGATCCGAAAAGCACACAGGAATGGTGAAGATCCAGAACTGGTTAAACCTCTAGCTGTTGTTACGTTGAACAATCCTGGTGCATATCAAGGCCCGTGGATAAATTCAGAATTGCTCGCCGTATTTCTGGCAGCACTCGTTTCATATACAGCGTTTTCAGCAAAGTCGAAGCTTCTGGCTTGAGAGGATGCAATTTTGAATTACATTAAGTATGAAACATTATTTATATAATACGATTATGAATTCTTTGTATATTTTGTCATCTCTGTGAAGAATATGGAGGAAATAATGATTTCTGAGTCGTTAATTGATTTGTTTTTATTTCATTGAAATTGTGACTGAAGTTACGGTATTGAATTAATGAATTCCCACACTGCGATCAATTGAAGTTATAGGTTTGATAATTCGAATGAGATACACATTTGTGAAAAAAGGAACCAAACAAAAAATTCGTTGAATTTTGGAGTGATAGCGCTTAATTTTGATTATTCGATTCCAGTGTTCTCAACAGAAGTGCGCTATTATATACCTTCCGTACAATGTAGCATATTATCCAATGAGATTCCATATGATGCTGCGGTTCGTATTTGCTCATCAAACCTTTGACGCCGTGATTCACGATTGATGAATGATGGGAAGATAGCCCTTGTATCACTAACTACGCAATATTGGTTTCGTTTTTGTTGATGAACATTTTTATTATAGCAAAATTAAATTATACATAAATTGTATCACGAATTCGAACCCAGATATCATCTTTAGTAAATTTCCAATGGCGCTGGATTGCCGAATAAAAACTCCCATGAGATAGGGTACTTTACGTCAACTTTTCCATCTGAATCCGTTACTCCACACGGTAACCATTTATCTAGATACGTTGTCAATACAACAGCATCAGGGATGTTATCACCTTCAGAGCAGAATTTCAAAATGATCCCGGCGGGAATTTGATTGGAGATCAGATAATGATAAAGTTTCATGGCAAATCCACCACCAGGAATTTCGAGACAATCCGAATCATCAAGAGGATTTTTGGTCGGTTCAAATTTGATCCAGTTCAATTTTTCGAATTGTTGTCCGAATTCTTTCTCAATGGTTGGTGACATAAAATATCTGAATGGTTCACTCCGTAATTGTGCATCGGTTCTGGTATGTGCCCATCCACTCGTTAAAATAACAACCTGGAAAGGGTAGAAAGTGTTGATTGAGATTAAATGATCAAGAAAATCGATAGATTTTTCAAATACCCTACATCAATTTTTTCGTGAACCACACGTTCCTAAAATCAAAAAATTGTCCTTAATGTTGATTTCATTTCAGAAATTCAACTTAATCCTTGGGGAATTGAGATAAATTTTGATCCGCTGAATTTATTTTTTTGAAAAAAACAAATACACCCACAATATATCCCACATGTCCCAGATAGGGAGAACAGAAAAACTGTCACATCACAGGAGTCAGTTCATTCGATGTCATGTCCAATCTTCAAGGACTTGAGAAGAAGTGTGAAATACATAATGGTCAGTTTACCTTGGAAATATTTTCGACCTGGATGAAGTTTGTCAAATCACTGAAAAAGTTCTGAAGTCCTTTGACTGACGGTGATCTTATTTGTATGGCAACAAGTTTTTTCTCCGCACTATGATAAACATCAGTGGCAGTACATAATTCAGAAGAGTCTTCCACATAAGGGTCCGCACCAAGAATAGGAATGAAACATGAATTTGTGATATATCCAATTTTTTTCATTTTAGAATTGGTTATAAGTAGATCAACAGCCAGTTGTCCAACATTCCCAACTGCTACCGATGGAATGATTAAAGTACATCCTGTCAAATCAATCTTCTCAAGTAGTTTAATCATAGTCGCGATTATTTGTGATATCAATTAGAAAAGTTTGTCTATTATTTCGAAATACGAAAATATGAACTGATCACAACACTCTCTCATCTGCTATGATTGCGCAGTTTCTAAGCTTCTAGCTATTGAAAACTCAATGTTTTCATTCGTCATTTGTTTGAGGTTATGTAACTTCCAAACACAGTGTCAGTCAAGTCATTGTTCGGTTCGGTCATAGCGGGCATTTTCGAATTGTTTCGATGAAAAAATGTAACTCAGTTTTCGGATGTGAACTCTATTATTAGTTGTCTCAACATTACTATCAATGCAATAGCACAAGGATAATTTGGTTTAACTCCGTGGCTATTTGATTTGAAGTTAAATTGACTGATTAAGAAAAAATAAATTTGAAAATGGCGCTGGAAGTCGTACCAATCTCTCATTCCAAAACTTTGGACATTCATATGTGGACTATATATAGTAAATATAAGCAGAGAGGTTACGTCGGTTCCGCCTCTATAGACGGCGCTACTGAACACCAGTCTGCCGTATTTCGTGCCTGATTCACTTTTATGATACTAGTAACTGAAAATGAGGTTACGTTTCCCATTGCGTCTACTCACACAAATGTAAACAAGCGTCGTTAAATCGTGCAATACTCAAATGATTCAGAGTTGGAGAAAAGAAGGAAATAATAAATATTTTCAAGTTAGACTCGATCATTTGGAAATGAATTATCAGTTGGAATAAAACGTGAAATTGATTGAATCTTATTTAACATCAGTTGCAAAATGGATTTTTGTATGCTTTCTGGCTTGGCGTCGTTTTCACATAATTATCACAATATTACATGCAACATCAGGTAGGATATCTCCGTGATTCCAATGGAAGTCTGTTACAATAAAGAAAAAATGTGTTCTAACTATCCTATAATTGATATACATATTTGCAAGCGGTGAGATAAACTGAGGAAGAAAGAGAAAAATGTACGATCTAGATAATGATGCAGATACGGATTGCAGACAAATAAACCCATATGCACGTAAACATCGATCGACATCAACAGTCACCGATGATATTATCTTCTCACAATCCCAGACAGTACCGTCTTCATCAAATGATCCGTTGCAATCATTTCGACCTGTTGCACAATGTCAAGGAGTGGCAGGCGGATCCATGAGACTAAGTGGTCAATCACTTTCTGCCCAAGTGCGTGAATACTATAATAAGTATTCTCGTGGATCGAATTTAGAACAATACTTTTCATTTCCTGGTTCAAGTTTTGCGGGCTATGCTTATGAATGGCGAAGCCAGACATCGAATGCGATGTCCAATGGTGAACCATTCATTGCAACTAATTCTGAGAGAAAAACGTCAGAGGTTTCACGTGGACGACGTAAGTGGGACAGACCAGGAGATATCGTTGGACAATCGTCGTCGATCGTTGATAATCCACAAATGTTACACCATCCTTTGCTCAATCAACGTGTAGAAACTGAAGTACGTTTATCATCACCCGAAGAGATTAATAAATTTCCGGTCGTTTCCGAATCTCATGAATCACAGAAAACGAAAAATAATTCACCAACATCGAGCGTTACATCGAATCGCCCACTCGAATGGGACAATGGTGCTGATGTTGGTTATGACAATTTATCATGCAATTTGCCATTGCGTGACAATTGTTCATCATTATTACGTTTGGATCCTGAAGGACGTACCTGCCCAAACATAGATGCTGGCAGCAGTGGCGGCGGCAGTGCTACTGGCAGTATTCAAATGAGCAGGTCGCACTCGTTGAATTCACGGCGTGTGTCAAAACCAGACGCACATTCAACTCAAGCAATTGGCGATGAAACAATTGAGATCAACGATGACATTCAAGTTACACCAATATTAAAAAATCAATTACCTGGAATTATAACGGGACATGTTGCTATTTGCGATATCAAATCGTTAAACGGTGTTTTCAACTCAGAAACTTCTGTTGATAATACGGAAAAAAAATCGCCGGGCATTTATATCAATACGCCAAAATCTTCATTGTCTATGAAGTCAAACGACCAAAAATTTGCGTCTAAACAATTCCATGATGATAATGAACTAGGTCCCACACTGAAAAAAAGTGCATCAATGAACGTGTTAGCGATGCCATTCTCAATTGTACCATTGACAATGCGTAGTCGGAGTGAATTTAATTTGCATGCGTTTAATAACATAAGAGACAATGGTGCACATCATCCAACTAACTTTTATTCAACGTCATCGATAACGACCATTGTTACAAAACCATTGACTTGTGACAAAGATATACAAACGAATATAAGTGTTAATATTCAATCAAGAGAAATTGTGCTTTCAGAATCAGCACATACGGGGATTGTAAATAATCATGATGCTGATGATAACAAAAGAGTATTGGAACTAGATGAAGTTGAGGAAGAAGAGACAAGCGGACGCAGGAGGTGTGATCCTCCACTACCGGAAAGAGTGAGTAGTGTATCACACAACAGAACGGTAAATACACAAACTAATGCGAATTCGGAGAATGAAAATGACCCAGAAAATCATTCCGAATCACGGGATGATTGTGGAGAATCATCAAGTGAATATGAAACTGATGATGGTGGTCGTGCATCAAACAGCTTCGAGTATGTCCCTGGTGATATCTATCAAAATACATCAAGAAATGATGATAATAATAATGGTGAAAGTACGAGTCGTATCTCATCATCAATGGGAACACATTTGTCTCATTCGACAATGCCAAATACGAGTTCAAGTTTCGATGAAAAACTTTGGGGTAACTCGGATAATTTATTGCGTGATCTCGAACGCAGTCTTCATGTGTTGAAGAGTCTTGTCGATGCAAACAAATGTGATAAACAAGTTAAAAAACGTTTGATTCATCATGTGATAAAGCGATTAGTGAGTGCAAAATACACTGATGATAAAATTGAACACAATTTGACTGATAATGTGCCGTGGAATCCGGATGATACACGAACTAAAGTTTATCGTAGAGAAATAATTCAAGCGTTAGCGAGTGAACGAAAGCAACAGAATCAGAAAAAAACTGAAAATACAGATGAAGAAGTGCCTAATGTCGGAGATGCAGAACAGTGGAAATCAACGCGAATGAGATCATCATTTGGTAAATGCACGCAAACTAACTGCAGAGATCGTAGAAAAGTGATCGATCTGGTTACGAGTACAGAGAATTCAGATATTTTCGAAGAACGGAATTCAGACAAAACTGATGCAATGCAAGATGGTAGAAAAGCCCGAATGGGTTTGCGGAATGACGACGGACATTGTCATCAACATCATCATCATCAGAAACAGCATCAGCAGCATCGGGGAAAAATCATGGTAGTTAATTCAGATAGAAGTGAAAGCTCTGAATGTTTCCTCCCACAATCACAGGGATTGAACTACAAAGAAACCAAGGTGATCAATAATAAACCGATAATTAAAACCACAACGCCAAAATCACAAATGTCTTCAGTAACACCAAATACAACAAGTTCCCATGATATTTCGTCGCGATCCGAAATTGATAATAAACGAAAGCAACAAGGAAATGAAACGATCGATTGGCGATTACCAATAACAATATCGGAACGGCGTTTCGATTATGATCGTTGTGCATCTCGTTTAGGAACGGCAACTCGTTTAATTGACTATGTTGAAATGGAAAAGAAAAATCAACTCGTTTGGATAAATAGCGAAATCAATCATCTATCGAATTTGAAGAAGCTTTTGGAAGAGCCAAAGAAGTATGAAAACGTTACCGATGAGAAACTTTCACCGCGAAGAACTATTTTGAATTCCGGTAAAAAATCATGCAATTCAACTTCATCTTCATACGATTCTCGAGTAATAAATAAACAATGGTCGTCGCACGGTAACATCGCTGAACGATGTGACAAATTCTGCAACACTGATATTATTGCGAAACCATGTGCAAAACGTAACAATTGCACTCAAACAACCGCTACAGATGTCAGACAGTTACCTCGATGTGATGCAGCCAATACAACACCGGTCACCGATATTCCAGTATGCGATACATCAAATGTACGTGATCAGGCATGCAGTCCAACGGCACAATCAAGAGGTCCTTCACCATGTTCACCACGGCGTTATTGTCGTGAACATGGTAATAAAAAAACCAATTGTCGATGTCGACGGCCAAATTCATTGTCACCACGACGTTGTCGCGATGGATTGTTGGATGACCAAAAACCCAACGTTAGTCAGCCAACGATAAACTCTAGGAAAGACGCAAAGAATCTGTTGAATGATCAATGCAAATCAGAATTCAATGACAACACTGAATATCAGGATGCATTTTGCCGTATGAATCGGAAACATCGTGGCTGTTGTTGTCGTAAAACAAATGATTCTTCGACGTTAAGTCAGAGTAATTCTGAGGAATCGTCGAACGATTCCGTTCAACATGATAAATTTAATGAGCATAGAGGTCGAACCAATGTGAGCAATGATAGAAAAATGGACAAATCACAGGATACAAAAAGTTGTCGTGTATGTGGAACAATATATCGTAATGATGATCGAAAATGTCGATGTAAACTCACATACATGCAACCAATTGCTTATGAACTGTCCTTCGAAGAATCAAAAAAATCACCAAAATCACACTCAAAGAAACCATATGGTCAACCATCAGCGGCAACAATAACACTGGCAACTCATGAATCTTGTAAAACATCCTATTGCTCATGTTCGTCACAGCAACCACAATTGAAGGTGAGTTGTCATTAACTTCCATCAAACATGTTAACACAATGCTAATGATTCTGTTGATATTACTCTAGGACTACTTGGCGAAAAACAAACCAGATTTTCTTAATAATGTTGAAATGAGAAAGCGCTACATGACGGAAATAGCGCAATTGCGGCAAATGAAAAAGGAAAAGCGAAGGCAATTGTTAGCAATGGTGCCACCTCCGAATTTTATTATGACACAAAAGCCAATTAGACGAACTGGTGAGTTGATGAGGATTCACGGAAATCAGGCATTTCTGTGAACATTTAAGTTTTGATAGATTATCTAATCGTTTCTTCCATTTTCCACTGATCCCCAATGTAGGGAAACAAGATAAGTTGAATGTTATCTAATGAGAAGAGATGTCATCGGCGAAGCCTCAGTAAATGATTGACTGAGGGTCACCGACAAAAACTATTAGGGAAATTCAAATGCAATTACATCGGAGTCATTGCATACAATGCCCTCGAATCTACGTAGAATATTTGAAATGATTCGTAATTTGAGTGATTTAAAAAGTGAAATAAGAGTTGAGTTTGAAAAATTATAAGACCTCACGTAATATGAACATAGCTGTTCATATGGCAATAATATTCTTCACCGATTTTGATTTTTATAATACATCAGAGATTTGTCTCTGGAATGACAATGTTTAGCGTCATGATGATGACAATCGAACTTCCGATTTCCCGTTTTTCTTCAGATGAAAAAATATCTTTATGCCAACGATATTCAATCTGTTGGAACACATTCGCATCCGACAACATATAACAAATTCGTTCTGACCTGAAACTGTCGACGATATATCTGTACTAATGAAACTTCAACAAAATCAGTTTCTATATCTCAGAATTGAGATTTTTCGGCTGTATTTATTACTCTAACTAATGCAAAATCACTCAAGATGAAATTTTGATGAAGTGTCAATTCCTGAAAAAATGTTCGATTTGTAAATATGCTCACCAAAATTTTGTATCTTTTTGATGTAATGGTGATGTTTACGAGTGCATGCTCATCGATTTATAGCTATCAGTCATATAGACTCGATTGAATGACTATCATTGTTTCTCACGTATCGTTCACCAACATTTCATATTGCATTCACATAACTTAATTTTTCGTTTTCATTTTTTCCTGTTTACAGTCAAGAGCCCACGGAAAATAAGCGATGACGAAATGAAGATGCGATTGCGTATGCGATACTTACGCCTAAATGAAGTCAGAAACAAGCGACGAGAACGTGAAAAAGAAGAGCAAACACGTCGAAATCATTTAATGGCGAAGATATTCTGCAAAAAGTTACAGCAAAAAGTGTTGGAGGGTCAAGTTGACGTTTCACAAAGTGTTAGTGTAATATCGAATCTTTAACGAATACAAGTATTTATTAATATTAGTTAGAATTAATATATA
>JABMBR010005070.1:0-18455 GCA_018881525.1 Meteorus sp. PSUC_FEM 10030008
ATAAAAAAATATGATAACGGTAATAAATCGAAAGGGCTTACAAGCATAGTCTTTGGTTATAATGGGTGTTGGGCTTATATATTTTCAGGTCCAACTTTTGCATCTCCCTTTTTACTTTTCACCCCTTTTTGTACATACCCCATGGACTTCTCCCACCAATAACCACCCGCACAGTGCGCCAACCCCCCCTTTTCGCACTTTTGACGCTTCGCACGCACTGAAAATCCTTTGATTCCCCATCTTTTTCAAAAGAGGTTTCCTTCCTGAAATCCTTCTGAAGCAGAAAAGGGTGAGAGTGAAAGTGAGATTGAGAAAGGATGGGTTATGGCGAAGCCACCCCTGATTGGGACGATAAAAGACACGATGGCGCGGGAGAGGAACCAGGCGGTGTCCTGAGGGGGTTGTGCTGCACGGAGGGAGTAAAACACTAATTAGTTATCAAAGGGCGAGGAAGGGTTTGGTGACAAAATAGTGGGAGTACTCTTTACCTTCGTCTCTTTACCCTCCCCCCTTAAATTCACCCCTTTTGCTACGAAATTTTCGTTCGTTTCATCCCTTCAACCATCACAACCCACCCCCTTTACCCTCGCTTGCATCTTCTACCACCCTCTATATAGCCTCGAGCACCATTCCAATGTCTCTTCGTGTGCCAACTCATCCATCCATCCATTCACTGGCGTCCTCCCTCTTCCACCCTCTTCATCGTTCGCGTCTTAATACTCTTGGGAGCATCCACTGTATTGATTTTCGAATCATTAATTCTACAACTAATCAGAAGAGAGAAATCGCGTGATGTTTCGAAACAAGATAGCCAAGTGCGATAAAATAATACACCCCCGAAATGAAAAAAAAAAACCGGAAAAAAAAAATCAACGAAAGAATATCTCGTTATTTCACCATACACACAAGTTGCATTTCCATTTTTGTTTACTTGTTATTTCGTATTCGCTTTTTTTTTCCCTCTTCATCCCCCATCTCACATTTGTTCTATCTCCTTTTTATTATCGGTTCGGTATAGTTGAAAGATTGTGGCGAAGGTACAACCACGTAATATGAAATAAAGGGGTAAATATGTATATAAGGATATAACGATAGGGTAGGGGGACAGGACTATCGATTTTATCCGTGTTTAAAATTATTACCCGCTCATTGTACCCGTTACGACGTGCATACACTCATATAACACGTATAAATATCTGTATATATGTGAGAAAACGAGGAGGGTGGCTTTTTTGCATATCGACTGTATATTGGTGGTCGAATATAAGGGGTGGTGAAAGAACAGTGCGAAAGGGTGGTTGAGGGACGACGAAGGATGGTAAATGAAACCAAAGGGATGTGAAGAGAGAAGAAGAAGGGAGGTGGAAAGAGCGGCAAGGTTTTTTGTTTCAACGTCCGGACGAAGGATAGAGGGAAGAGGAGGGTGAAGGGTGAATGAGGGAGTGAGAGAGGAAGCTGGGGCGACACGATTGTTTTCCCTGTCTCCTTTCGAACAATGTGGGTTACATGAGAATGAGAAAATTATGTTGAATGGAGCGCAATTTGAAATGTCTTTTCTTTTGTTGTAATGAATAGACAAAAAATGTATGGAGAGGGCACATAATACTGCACACATACACATCTCTCTATATGGACATGTAATCCATTGACGGTTATATTTATTGACACTGTTTCATATTCATTTGTTGCCTTTCATATCAATTTTTTTTTTATCCACCTTCATATTCCTCAACCGCAATTTAAATCGAGATACGAATTTTCTTTATTCCATTTCTTCTTTCCTGTTTCAATGCAAGCGCAATCGTTCAATTTCCTGTCGAATAATTTATTCATATTTTTTCATAATTTTAATTCCTTGTAAATGCTGTAATACTCTCTATCTGTTAGCTGGATATTTTAATCCGATCATGATATATATTTTGTTGGGGAAATATATAAAGTAGAGTTGAATAAAATATGGTAAAGCAATGGTGGAAAATCAGAAACGACTACGATGGATGATATGAAACGAGAAAGAGGAGTAAAATTTCGCGAAGGGTTGCAAAATGGCTTCAGCTTGTCGGAGGATTTGGTAAAGGATGGGTGAGGGACGTCGAGAGTTTATAGTCGAATCAAAAGGGTTGGGTTCGCGTCGACATCATCATTCTATAGATATATATCAATATATAGAAAGTCTCTTTGCTGATGAGAACTCAACTCAGCTAATTATCTTTATCAATAGTAACACATAAAAAAAAAAAAAAACGAGAAATAAATATAAAAAATTCAAAATTAATTTACCATATCAAAGCGACAACGGTGAGTTTGTGCATCAACTCTGCATAAAAAAAAACCCTCTCCCTTACATCATAAAAATCCGTGCATTAATAATCAAGAGGGTGTTATGATGTTCACATATTATCAATTAAGTATGGATGCGTAGTGAATGTGCACGAGCAAGTGAAAATATCAGTTGAATATACATCGCAATATTGCAGTTTAAACATTTATATGATGAGTATGAACAAGAGGACATACGTGAAGGGGAGGTGATAGAGGTGATGGTTGAGTTGGAGAGTTGAGAATGAAGGGGCTTTTGGAAAATGAGTGATAATACCTTAGCTTTACTTTAGCTAATTACGTGATTCTCTTACTCTATCTGTCTCATATTCATTCTCACACTCTCTATCTCATCCCAACGGAGTTTATGCTTCTGATCCTTTATCCCTAAAATATATCTACACACTCCTTCATTTACTTATCCTCTCTCGCCATCCTCTGGACCCACACTATATACACATCTACTCTTTATCAATTTCTCTCACAAGGATATTCATATATAGTTATACAAATGAATTCATTGAAATATTATTTAGTAGAATCTTGGGAATAAACAGATTTCCTCAATCAGATTTAATTAAATTATATTTTTATCACTGTGGGGTTTATACTGTGGATAATATTAATTTGAAAATGAATATTATTCCAAAGTGGATGGCAAGAAGATAAAAGAAGATAAAGGCTGAAGTGGAAAACGTGTCCGTGCACGTCCAAACTCACCACACAGACGTACAAATCAGTTTGAAACAGAAATAGGGGGGGGGGGGGTGGATTCGGACTCGGTACACTCTCCAAGGGGGTATAAAAAGATGGCCGTAGAATGGCCTGAGGAGGATGGTGAAAGAGAGACTATGGTGGTAGCAGTGGTGGTGGTGATGGTGGGCAAATGTTGATATGGCGATGGAGTAACGAAAGAGAAACGAAAAAAGGGTTAATGCAGAAAGGTCCAGGATAATTACCCACATGGCTGGTAATACGCGTATTTTCACTTTGATCAAGTCTGTGTTTTTCTTCACTTGCCTAGATCAAAACTCATCCAACTCCTGTCCACATATTTTTTTTTTATTTTCCTCTATTTTCCATTCGTGTTACTTCTCTCTTCAACCATTCCCTTTGCACACTCTTACAATTTTCACTTCCCTACAATATCTATCCACAATACATCTTCAGTCTTTTGTCTTTCACATTCGTAGACGGTTCTAATTATTTCAAACTTACCAACACATTTTTTTTTTTTTTTACAACACATTCACATATATTCAATATTTCTCCATTGAATTCAACATTAAACTTTTATTCCTCGTCTGTGAATTATCGAGATATGATTATTGATAAATTTTAATTGGAAAAGTTGTTCATCTATAATTAATAAAATAATAAGAGACTCTTCAATTATAAATATTTCATACACACACACACACACACACACACACACACACACACCTATATATTTATATGGATATGATATTTGTCTTTGATTGAATATACCACATCTTGAGATGTGAATCATTGATGCATTTACGCCCGACATAATTAATGAACGTCTCTATTGAATACAACGCCAGTATTTCCATCTGAATCAAACTTTTATCTACATATATAACATGTTTGAATAAACATATTATATATATGTATAGTTTGGTTGCTACTCAATAACGATGATATTCACTTGACTTTATGTCGACGTGCACCCTCATCTCCAATCAATGTCTATACCTCTTGAATTTTTATATAAACTCCAAGTAAAAGAGGAAATATCTATATAAAATCCATTACCAAGTGATTTTTTTGCAAAAATACATATTTGTATGGTGAATATATCAGAAGTATCTCATCAAAGTGTTGGAAAAGAAAAAAATCGTTAACGACTGTTCAGTAACCTCTCATCCCTCATTCTTTAACTATACTCTTTTTAATTATTATATACATACATCCACACCACTACCATGCCCTCTAGCACCTTTTATATCCCCTATCGATTATTCAACGAGCATGGGATGTATAATTTAATCAGTGAGTCTCGATACATTCGCACAAGCTTCGTTACCTTTATAATCAATGCATACACAAATTCGTATACAATAACGTGTATTGTACATTAAAATGGAAATAATTCACCCTTGAAATATTCTATTTATTTAAATTCGTCAAATATACCAATCTGTGCCATCATCAATGATAAAGGAAAATAAAAAAAATCATCCGACGAATAAATAGCAGGAAAATATTTTTTTTTTATCCCACTAAATGGGAATATTACCTTTGTTATATATCTTAGAATCTAAAGAACAACTGAGATGGTTCAATATGTATATTTATACATGGTACATGTGTGTGTGTGTGTGTGTGTGTGTGTGTGTGTATATATATCCCTCATCATTCTCTTTTGGCACTGAAACAAAAGATGGCGCACAGTAAGAGAGAGAATATACTCGACCCAATCACACAAAATGTCCCAGTCTATATAGAAGTGTCATTCATGTGCCATACGAATATAATGGCACGTACTCATTGTTCTAATTTGTGCATACGATTATAACTCACACGCACATATACACACATATGGCTTGCGTTTATTATTCCATTTTATAAAATATTTTTTATTTTATTTCTCAGAGAGTTTTAATAATGAGAAAGAAATAATCAAACGTGAATAAATAAGACGCGGGAAAAAGAAAAAAATTGGAAATAAATCGAGACGTGTAAAGAGAAAGGGTGGAAAAAAAAATTATAGAGAAATAACTCCCACACTGACACATATATGGGGAGTTTTATGTTGAGACCGTTGGCGAGGATACAAAGCGTGTCAACACGATACAATAAGTACCATCTGACGTTCAATTAACGAGTTAATGCGCTATATACATTTTTTGATAATTAAACAAATACCCGGATTCTTTATTTGCATTTGTTTTTTTTTCTCTCCACCCCATCTCTATTTTTCAACATTTCTATATCGCGAATCACCATTGAATGGCCAATGGTGCCCCACTCACACGTTAGATAAAAATTCTTTTCTCATTGAAAAATATTCCCTCGACCAATTTTTACATTCACATTCCTCCACTTCTCTCTTGTGTCATGCGTCTTTGTTCACCAGTGATTATTATATACAGATATACATTATTGTTAACCGGAAACGGATGTGTGAAATGCCGTCAGTAATGTGAAAAAAAAAAATAAATATAAGAATTAAATCTATACCATAAATATTCGGGTATTGACTGGAAAAAATAAAATAGAATGGGACATGTGTCAGAAGAACAGTGAGAAAAAATGATAGTTCAAGAGAAATTCTCGTCTGTATTTTCAACTTATTACTACCGGATGTATCTATATAGTACATACACATTTGTACATATCGAAAGTATATCTGTCCGCCCACCAATCATTTTTTTTTTCTTCCCTCTTCATTTATTCTCTTCACCTCCTTCTCATTCTCATTTTACCTCATATCTATACCAGTGATTGTTCTCAAAAAGTAATCTCATTCTTCGTAATCAATCGTACGTCGTTCTCTTCCGGTTTCACGAGAGACACATCCAACTATCTTCATCAAAACTCAATGCGTTATCGTAGTGGTCATGAATATTCATAACAAAATATATTGCGCATGCATATTATGTTTATATTGTCAATATAAGTTAGTTTGGAAATTTAATTCACTTCGTGTGTGTGTGTATGTGTGTGTGTGTACATAGGGTCAATAATTTACACTTGTAATTCAATTCAAATTGATATTGTACACGACCAATATCGAGTGATGTATTTTATTTTTCATTCCCACTCTCATGCACTCTCTTTATTTTTCTACAACATTTTTTTTTCTCCATTCTCATTCCGCCTTGTTCTCGTATGAATGAATGACGTCACTTCACTGCTGGTGGCACAACTTAATCTTCACTACATGTGTATGTGTATACGTAGACATTTGAATATCAACATTAAGTGAAACAAAATGCCAACTGGTGTGCGATTATTATTTTAATTGACATGCAATTCGACAGTCATTCATTGGAATAATTGTTGAACATGATGAACATGAAAATATGTGGTGTGTAATTTTTTGATTTTACTTTGGAATATTTGTAGACGTAAATTTATAATTGTTGATTTATAATAGGCGTAATGATATTGTTTAATTATAAATTATGAGTAAACATTTGGGCGATATAAAAATTTATATGAGCGACTATGGAGACATAAATGTGTACGAACACGTAGTTGAATATTTTTTTTTTATTGATAGTGAGACCACTCAATTTTTTCTCCTTCATCTTCATTGTTTCTTTCTTTTTTCTTTTCATCTGCTTTTGTAATGATATAACCAACAAAACTTTTGTAATACAACACGCTTATAGATAAAGAAAGTGGGTTTATGGCCCTATCGTTAAAATTTACGATGTCTCGCGGGGTTATCATCATTGTTGCACGTGATTTTTTTGTCCTTTTTCAATTTTTTTTCTTCATTCTTTTCATCACAGTAAATCAAAAAAAAAAGAAAAAACTAAGGTGTACATGTGTATAATGTGTGTGTGTGTGTGTGTGTGTGTGTGTGTGTGTGTGTGTGTGTGAAATCGCGTACGAATTTTTGCTTCATCTTTTCAATTATCTTCATTTCCGTTTTTTCAATTAACTCACGAATTTTTAATGAGAGATAGTTTGAGCTGTACTTCATGGTTGTGTATATATACAACACAGTTGAATAGAAAAAGAGACAGAATTACACTCGAGAGACATCTGTTTGACATCCCTGTTTGTCAAGGCGTGACTCGGCACTTGCACGCACAAAACATTGTGATATTAAAAAGATATTTCCCTCTCTATTTTTCTTTTTTCATCATCATCAAACTCAAGGGATCGGTATCCACTACATAATAAATTCAATAAAAAAAAAGGGCAAAGAGAAGTTATCGAGTATCGAATGATCGATCTATGAACTGCACACACAACAAACTCCCATAGAAACTCAATTGCGCGTAAAATTCGTAGACAATTCAGCCAGAAAAAAAAATATAAAACATCACCTTTGAACTCATGACGTGCGCAGATGTTCAAAACAGCAAAAAATTGTCTCTCGATGATACTCAAAAAATCGCGACATCAATGATCAATAAAAAAAAAAAAAAAAATAGCCAAGTACAAAATTGTTGTAACTCTGCATCTGCCTTGAATGATTTTATCATCGATGGAAAAAAAAAGAGAAACAAGGCAAGGAGAATTAATTTAATTTTTCAAACGAGGACCTTGACGTCGTACAGAAGCAAACATCAGTATGTACAACACTCCCGGACCGAAAGATGAAGCGTAGGGATATGGGGAGTGAAGAGGGGGTTAAACTTCCACACAGAGTACGTGGAAGACGATGATGACGACGACATGGATGGGGAACGGAGAAGAAAGAGAGACGTGCGCGCGCGCGAACGAGATCTGCAGCTGAGACGTATCGGTTGCACGTGGCTATCCGTATACATTGTAAAAGGAAAGAGGGAGAGAGAGAGGGTGAGACAACGAGCGAGAAATCTTCCGATCACTCGTATTTCTATAGCTCACATACACATATGCATATACATACACAGTTTCGTGTAGTTTTATTTTCCTCACTCCTTCAGAAACCTAAAAATATGTTTTTTTTTATTTTCTCATCATTTCTTCCTTCTTTGATTCTCAACACAATAATTTCCATCTCATTCTCGCACGTTCTGTTCGCATCAGTCTAAAAATATTTTTATGGCGCGCCCCCGCTGCGTTTGCCCCTCATGGCATATACTACACATATACACCCCCATTTACATACATTCAAATGCTCTTCTCATTAATATACACAAAAATTCGGAGGAGTGAGAATTGAAAGGAAAAAAAGTTGTAAGAAAATTTACAAATTTTTGTGTATTAAACGGTGTGGAGGGAATTGAGGAAATTTTTTAATTTTTCTCTTACCATAACGATAAACGGAAAATAAATTGAATTACAGTGGTGTATCTGTAATTCGTTTGACCCCTGTGTTCACAAAAATTTTCGTCAGCGCATTAACGCACAAATAAACCTGTACACCCCCCCACTATATCACCACCACTCTTCAGTTAACTTCTGCGCGCCACTGGAACAGCGGCAGTTCCCCTCTGCACCCCTCGCCACATAGTACACACAACAATACACAGATGAAACATTCGCCACTTGTCTACGTATCAAGATAAAGAAATAAAAAAAATATATCGAGATAAAACCAAAGTTTATTGTCGGTTACTTTCGTGAATTAATAAACAATTTTTTCACTCCATTTACAATTACCACAATTATTTCTCCCTTCTGAATATCATTTGAAGAATTTCTGTGCACAGTTGTCCGAACGTTCTCACCAAGAAAAAAAAACACGCGAGTTCCCCAGTCTTACAACAACACACAACAAGAAACTGACAACATTCGCTCTCTCCACGCACAACCTCACTTCAAGTGTTGATGAAGGACTAATGTCTACTCGCGTGGTCTTCCAGTTGCAAGCTTAACAGAGTTCGATGTCTCTTGATGATATTCAATGAGCGCAGGGGGAACAAAGAGAGATGATGACGACGTTGATACTGAGAAAGAGGAAAAGAAAGAGAAAAGAAGAAGAATTGTAGAGCGCGACGGCGCGCGCGGGTCGGCCAACAAACAACGCCTGGCGCCGCCTTCTTTTTTAAACCACGCCCCAATATAAATTCTCTGTAATATCTTTTCATACACATACTCATATTAATTCATGTACGTAAACGTCAACAAGATCCAACTATTTTTCATTTCAATTCAAACATCCACTGCAATTTTATTTTTCCATCTCTTCCCTCAATTTCCATTCCACGATAGAATATCCTCCACGAAGGTTCATCACACAACATCCCTCACTAACCCCATAAAAAATTATTATCATAATAATTTAATTTATAAAATTTAACCTGCAAAAATCGACGAATATTTTTCCCCCTAAATCTTATCGTCAATTCATCCCCCACTCAAACCCCTCCAATTCACCGAATAAAATAATTTTTCCATAAATGACAAACTGAGATTAACCGTCTTCAATTTTGATTTTGCAGTTTGTGAATCAACCGCTGAGCATCGAGTTAACATCAAAGCTCTGTAAGTCATACCAAACAACACACAACACCTTTACATATATACGAAAATACATTAACATGAATATGTACTGTGTACACAACGAGTTAATATATAGATATGTATTATAAAGTGTAGTTTATGCGTCAACGAGGTGTTTACGTTTGAAACGAAAGTGGCCGCAACCGCCCCTGGTATATAATGGGCGCTCAGGCGGGCGCAGGTTTCTCTACACAATTCCCATACACATATGTACATAAATTCACATATATATTTGTATACATACCATATATAAACTCTACATATATTCATTATATACCGTTGTTGAGTGGGGCGGCCTGTTTAACCGACCTACATGCGTATAAACACGTGCAGTGTGTCCCGCGCACACTGGGCAACGCGCGGCGCAACTCGTTCGAGAGAATCGCAACGTCCAAAGCCCCATAAGCGCGTGTACCACGCGTTGCACTTGATGCGGCGCTTCTAAACCTCTACGCATACCTACACGTGCACTTCAATCCGTTCACATTCCACACTCGCAATTATCGAAAAAATTTACGAAAAAATTAATTCGCCATACAAATTATTCTGCGAATTCGCTCATTAATTCAACTCTCGACATTTATTTATTTATTAACAATGACATTTAATTATTCAAGTCGACAATATTTGTGAATATCAAGTGTGGGAATGCGCGAACGATGTGCGCATGAACATGTGGGGTTATTTCGACAGTGGAATTTTTTTGTCAGGGGTAACTCGATAAATTTCCATTTTATATAAACAGGTGTGTATTATGTATAGAGAACGTTATTGAATATATTCAGGATAACCTGTCAAATAGGCTTTTAGCTCATATGAAATTTCCCCGAGTATCAATTTAACATCCATAAAGACCTGCGTCGGATTATCGGTTTTACATAGACTTACTGCTCTCGTTCCTCTCGTTTCACTCACCCAACTCTTCTTTATTTTTCATGTATATACAGATATACAAATGGTAAGGTAAACTCCATCAATATTCACCCCCTAATACATCAGAGCATCCGCGAAGGAAACCAGGCCCTTAAGCGAGCGCGTTCACGCGGATGAATCGCGTCCTGACACAAGGGATGAGAGACCAACGACGAGCGTCACTCACCCTTGCATAAAAAGGAAACCCCCAATATAGATATACAAACCCTCTGTTACGTACTGATATATAGATATAAAAATTCAATGTGAAGGGTGGGAAAATAAATAAATGAAGACGTGAAAAGAGGAAAGTGGAAAAAAATCTCCGTGGATGCTCATCTTTGGTTTGGCAATATCTCCAAAGTCGTCGCACCAATTCACCAAAGTTCAACGATCTTTTTTTTTTCGCTTCATTCACCGACATCTCACTTATTCTCACACTTCTCTATCGACAAGGGTTGTATATACATATAGATATATAGCTATCGTTGTTGCTCCCTCTGTCATTGCTGACGCCCACACCTCTCGTCGAAAAGTTTTGGTACCGCGTGCTTGGGACTCGATGTAAATCCAATTAGCGCACAAGACTTTGAAGTGGCTTTAAACGTCTCTCTGCCTCTCTTCCTCATTCACTTTCCCTTGGACTTTTGGTTACTTCTCGTGTCCTGGTGATGCGACGGAGAAAAAAAAAAAGGCGGAAATTCACACCTTTCAGGTTCAACGACTTGTTGGAACACGAATGAGCCCCATTTTATATCATTTAATTCATTAAATATCACTCAAAAAAAAATTATATGAATAATTATTTTCATCATTCATTCTGTTATAATCGTCTTACAAACCTCAAAAAGTCTGATCAAAAATAGTCCAACACATACAAATGAATAAATTCATATACAACTATCAGTCCCGCATATGTTCTCGTCTTTTAGTTCACACGCACATCATCATTCTTCGGCCCTTGTCATACTGGTGGAACTTTTGGTTATGCCCTGATGGCCCCTACTCGTTCTCAAAAGTAATACAAAAGCCCATCCATGTACCATAAAACATACGAGACGAAAGAGAAGTGAAAAAAAAAATAAATAAAAGAAAGATAAAGAAGAAGAAGAAAAAAAAACGAAGCCCACACACACTATAAACACCGCCGATATTTTATTGCGTTAGTTTTGCTATACTCAAGCAAGATGAGAAACGATTGGCTGTGTTACACAGTTCCTACACTTTCGAACCAGTTTTTCGGCAAATTTTTTTTTTTTTTTTTTTTTTCACCCTACCAACCTTTATATCCATTTATACATACCCCATATACATAATCACGTACATGCACGCACAGTCGTAAAATAATTTGCATAGATGCGAGAAAGTTCGGGGGTTCTTTGGGGATCGAAGTGGAATATCTGCATATCGGGTGTCGTTAAAATTAGGCGTGCACGGTTTCTCCTTTTCGCCCCTGCCATTTAAAATAAGGGTAAGTGTGAGTGAGAGGTTGAGTTGTCTCTACTCAAGTTGAAAGAATATCGTGGGCATGATGTGGAAACCTCCGGTTTTTCTACCATAACCCGGTGGTATGTACAACAGAAGAAAAGAGAACTAACACACCCCTGCATTTTACGTTTTTGATATATTACTTCATGCATAAAGCGCGACTATTGGACGAGAATATCCGATATGTAAAATATACTCAAGTCGAGGGTCCGGTAGTTGTTAATTTATATATACACTCACACACGTATTATTTTTTTTCTTTTTATTTAACGCCCGAGTACGAGAAGGGAGAGACAACAGAGCTGCTGCTACTGCTGCTACACTGTGTGTGACTCATACATCTCCTCTCACAAAACACATTTGCTTTTATACACATCGATATCTCTCTTGCTCTCCCTCTCGCCCCTTCTTATTCTCATATATTTCACTCTATGATAATGTACATAAAGGCATATGAATCAGTAATAAAAATCGAATGTTCACACGATTATAAATTCACGCATTGATATTTTTAGACAATAAATCACAAACATTTTCTCATCTCACTACTTTTTTTTTATTGATGATAATTTAATTATCATAGCAGAGTCCCAAGGAAAAATATTTTTTGTCTATTGAATGAATAAACGTGAAATTGTTGAGTGATGGATAATTCGTGATAGTCAGAGTTTGTATGATCGTTACGAGTTATTGAACATGAAGAGGAAGCAAAATGAGATAGACTTTGATAAAATATATAAAACGTGTGGTCGTAATCGCTTTACGATATTCCAACATTTCAAAATGTTTGTTTGCTTATCTGCAAAAGCTTTTTGCACAAAACTAAATTTTCAGTTTATGTAGTTGTACAATTGTTCGTGTTTGTATCCAACATTGGCCAATGATCCTTCGACCATTATCGATTATTCAGTTTTTAATGTGTTAGGAATACTCGCGATAAGTCGGAATGGTACAATTAAATGTCTGATATAGAAAACGTGTCTGGTGTATAAAACGACATGTTAGATCAGGTATGAGATTGCAAATACATAAAAGAACAATTGAACTGGCTAAAGAGACAATAGAAAATAAATACCCGAAAAAAGATATCGCGTTTTATCTTTGTGCACGTCATAAAAATCATTCAATTCATAATTCGTAAATAAATCCGTAATTCACTCAGGGAATTGAAGCAGCTAAATTTACTAACAAAGTCCCATTAGTTTATAAATTAAATAACAACAGAATATAGAGAAACAGCGAATGAACCAACAACAACAACAGTCAGTAAGCCAGTTGGGAGTTGTTGCTTTTGGTAGCATCAGCTATCACATTTGTGTGTGGGGGGATGAAAGCGCATTTTGTGTGCGACAATGCGATTGTTCAGCCGACTCTTCAACGCAATGCAATGTGCACTGTTGATGTTTATATATAAACACACAAACTGTAGATGATAGTACGGGTGCTAATGGAGAGTTGGAATCACAAGACAAAGTGAGAAAGTGAATGTGTTGTGGGTTATGGTTGTATATATTGGTAGGATCGCGTGCACTCAACGAGACAGGTGAACGTGTTTGGTGGTCATGGAGTTGGGTGGACGCGTTTGCGAATTTACGTTAGGTAGGTCGTCGTTTACGAAACGAGAGAGAGAGAGGTACAAGTCACATCAGGTATATATTCGGATAGAATTAATGCCACTTTTCACGTTGAAATAGGTAAAGCGATTTGGTCTTATAGTTAGCGCAACATGAGATACCCATATCAGAATCCAGCACACGTACCATGGCATATCCCAAAGTCCCATGCTAACGTAACTGCAGTAATTAATCCTATTTCACGGATTTTGGATTTGTATATAGGACCACTATGCGCAATGTTTGTTCTGGGATTTCAGTTGGAAGTTAATTTGATGTTTTTGATATTTAACGGCATTTACTGATGAAACTTTCTCCCAACTTTATTCCACTATTTTACAAATTTACAAATCTGATTTGCATCTAATTCTCATCATCCCAACTTGGCCATTGCCACGTTCGGAATTATTTTGTTAATTTCAACGCGAGAAAATATTTAGAGGTACGAGAAGAAAAGGACACGACTGATTATCGATGATCACATCTTCCGTTCAAACACCAATCTCTTCCCCACTTCTCCCACCCACTCAATATCTATAACACATTCTGTTATAGGGGTTCTCTTCCGCTAATTCTCGCGTGTTGCCCACCATATACGCCAACCACTCATGCACAAATACACACACACACATACATTAATCAAAAGACTATATATCATACGATGACTGTAGCTACTTCACAACGTATGGATCACGGTTCATGTGAGATTGCGTGTGCCTTTATTCTGTGTTTACCGTGTCGCGCAAAGGCGCTTTCGCCACATATACTCCACACATATTCGTGAAAATTTATGTTCGACAATGCAGCAATTATTCACGAGCTCAAAGATATAGATATATAAATATACAACAAGTTTACATGATTAGCAGTAGATAAAATACAATAAAACTTGCATAAGGAGTTTAGTAACCGACGGAGCGCGCGAGCAATTACCTCAACTTCATGCTGAACAATTTTGTGCACATACAAATTGAAAAGGAAATACGCACACACGGGTGTTATCGTATGCACAGTAAGGAAAAATGTTCGTTATAGAGCGCGGCGTGTCAAGTAATGGCTATTGAAAATCGTTAAATCATGAATAGTCATCGTATCGCCAATTAGCGCTGCGAGTGAATGAATATTCACGTGAACCAGCCGAGCGTCTACCGCGTGAAAAGAGGTAAAGAGTGAGACAGTGTGGGATATCAGTGTATAGGATATATAAATACGAGTGTGTGCAAAGTATAGATGAGCGTGGGGAGTTCTGAGGCGTTGTCACGCGAATGCAACTTGATGGTTGCTCATCAGCCCTCGACGCACGTTCTTCCCTCACTACACTCACCCATACACTTCATATACCATAACATCTCAATAATTTTATGTTGTAAAATATCAACATTTGTTTAGTAATAAATTCTTTTACTTCATCAACACAACAATCAACGATTTATCGTTGAATCGTTGACGTTCCGATTCAATTTTTGAGGTTTTATTTTATACAATGACAAATATTTTATTGTCACAATTATGTATTGCGAGAAATAATCATTTTTGAGTTATAAAACTGACAAATATTGACAATAATGACAGTAGAATGATGAAATAAAAAAATATTTTGTACTCGGGCGTTCGTTTGAACGAACTTGTCAGAATAAATAAATAATAGAAAAATGGGAATAGAATTGTATTGCTGTATCAGTAAATATGCGCGGCAATTAAAGTTCCTAAAACGAGTCAACGGAACGAGCGATTGATAAGCAGACCGGAAGTGCGCGACCAAGCGTTACTAACGGTCTCCGCTCTATCGCCGATAGCGCGTGGCGGTCTCGTTTTTGAGGTTTCGACAAATATTCATTGTCATCGTTCTTTACATACAACCAAACTGTCTCCATCTTTCACTCACATTTTATATTTCATCCACATCGATTTACATTATTCACTCACGGGAAATCCGATTGACTTTCGCGCGTTATCATAACAACAAACCGGACGTTGACTCATAAGAAATAAAAATAAAAAAAAAGCACACAAAATGATGACATTTGTTCAAATAAATTTTTGCTTCTTCACTTAATTAACCAAATGATGAAAAAATATTTCGACTAAATGAACGTTGGAGTTCTCAGGCGTGTTATATACAACATCGCACTAATCTTGTTTCATCTCTCTCATTTTGCGCATGTAAATTTGTCCGGACGTGACGCTACACGAGCGCGCTGTATGCATAGGCCATCTGTACCAATCGCTGTCCATTATAGTTGGATACGGCGTCGCGTCGTCGAGGGCGCCGCGCTTCACATTTCCAGCCATCCCATATAAACTATTCATCATTATTATATACATATAAATATTATTTTCCTAACCAATTTTTCCTCATTACTTGTCGTCGCACCAGAAATATATTGAAATAAAAGACCCGACCCATCAATAACAACAACCAAAACCCAAATAAACCAAATAACAAATATAAAGTGAATCTATTTATCACGCTACATATTAAATAGACAAGATAATATGTTTTTGTCAAGTGCATCATCGTTGGCGTAGTATAAAGTCAGGATTTTTAAATTGTATCTATTGGCTCGAAGCGATTGAAAGTAATTGAATGAAGCGGACGGTTATTTACGAACGTTTATAAGCCTGAGCCAACACTATCTGTCCATTCATTCGTCTGTCCCTTCATTCATTCATCATTCGCTTCATGCTTATAGTTCTATATATGTATAGATATACATGTAAATGTATACACAATAATGTATGTATGATAGTTGCATGTATGGCAGTAGTAAAGGCCCATTCAATTGATCGGTGATTGTCTAAATTATAAGATTGCCATACAATGGCTCTCATCTCGACCTATTGGGGTCCCGTTCGCGTTGCGTCATCACTTTAGGACCATCAGATAGCAATCGGTTGAATGCGTGTGTTCCATAAGCATACATAGGTAATATTATGACTAATCACTAATAAAACCCGCGTGTCTTTCAAACCGGATGACTATTATATCAGCTTTACCCTATTAACGTTTATTAACGCTTATTAACGCCTTCAAAATTCAATATCCTTTCCCTATTTCTTCACCAAATCAAACATTTCACAATTATTCTTCTCGCTTTATTCCATTTCAATTTTCATATCAATCACAAAAATCATTTCACACAAATTGCGGCTATGGTCGTTCGATTTTTTGGAAAATAAAAGGAAAAAGGTAAAAATATCACTGATGTTAAATACTTGAATTTAACTAGTGATTTGTACCCGATTTAAAATACACATTCACAATGTAAATGTTTATTTTTGTAGCGTTTCATTCGAGCGAATGGGGTAAAATGCTGGTGATGAATTTTCCTTGTCAGAGATAAGTCGTTGTGAGAATGTATATACTCTTCATATATATAGATATATAAAAGAGCATTAGAAACGATTATATAGATATACACGTTGATGTTTTAGTGAGAAAGCTCGTAAGTTCGATGAACGAACGGGATTTCCGCACGTTCGAAATGATCGTTGTGGTGGTACAGTAAATCAGTAACGCGAGTGCGTTTCTTGTCGCAGTCGTCGACGCTCTTTTACTTCTATGTACCATTTAAATACATATCAATGTCTTCGTATCGTGAACATTTGGTCCAAAGTTTATTTAGCTCTGGTTTACAGCTCACTTTGAATTCATTCGAACTACCGCGCCAATATTATCATACACGCGCGTATATTTCTACATCAAGTCGAAGTGTATTCGATATATTTTCTTAATCTCCTCTTTCTCTTTGTACATTCACATGGATACCATTCTGTAGTGTTTGAAATTTTTGGATGGACTCCAAGCGACCTTTGGATTTTCTCTTTGGGTATAGGAATCATCGTGCTCGGATGCGCGCATTAAACGGGGGTAAAATCCGCCCGTCATTTATTTTATTATTTCAAATCAACTCCATCTCGACAATAAAATTTCTTTTTAATAAAACAACAGCAACAAAAAATGAAGAATTGATTATTGAAATAATTAAATTTTCCATCAGAAATAATTCGTGAATGAGAAACAAGTTGGAACTTGCGTGTGATACGAGTGAAAAAAAAAATATTTTACATTGAAAAAGGGCAAAGTTTGTGTGTATGTAAGTGTGTTTATGTGCGATTGTGAACCGGAAGGTCCGGGGTTCGCGACCCGTGTGTCCCATGGATGGCATCGGTGGCTTTCGCGTGCCTGGCGCGCATCTGTTGCGCACTTGAAACACGCGGGTGCGCGCGCGTACAAATACATCACCGCACAATCTCTCGCTTAACGTTCTCTCGTTCTTTCTTTCAGCCGCGCTCTTTCGCCTGTCTCTATCCATCGTATACACAAACGAACAAACACAACTGCACTTTGCATCACAGTGTGATGTGTCTCTACACACATAAATGAACTGACATCAATACCAGACGCCACGTTCGGTATATAACGTGCGTGTGGTCAGTGCCAATTTGCCGTTCGATAAACCTACGAATTAACGTGTTGGTCGCGCGTACACACATACATACCATCACCCTGGGTATAACCTCACGAGTTTACGAGTCTGCCGACACGCCCGGTGTGCATATTGTGTATAGTCGCGTGATTATATATTTCTACCATCACGTGATAAAAAACGAGAATAAAAAATAACACAAATTTGTATGTGTGTGCATATACAACAAAACAGAATAAACAGAAAATACACAAAATAAATTAAAATGTTTATCTCGCAATTTATTCCCTCGATTTTCTATATCAATCGCAGATAATTTTCAAAAAATTATTCTCCCATCGATTAATTTATCGCTCTCCACATTCAATAGTCCAACAATTTAATCGTTTTATACGTCTGGGTATGTGTCATGAATGAAAGAATGTTTGTGTCACACGAAAATGTATTTGGATATATTTTTGGAGTTGGTGCACAGTATGAATCACTGTTTGGCCGACACACAGTGTGTCCCATGTAAAATGTATATCTATGTACAATAATAATAATAATAATAATAATA
>JABMBR010005071.1:0-18446 GCA_018881525.1 Meteorus sp. PSUC_FEM 10030008
TATATATATATTTATTATAAAGAGAAAGGAGTGGTGAAAGAGATTGGCAAAATGGTTTTGCATAGCATGTGAATTTATATGTCTAAGTTGGCTAACTCTGTTTCGGTTGTTAAGATATTCTTTGAAGAAAGAAGAAGAAAAAATAAAATAAAGATGGCGGTATCGAGGGTGATTCTTGGCTGGCGAATAACCGTAAGAGAATCGTTTTGGTTGGGCATTACTCGAGTACCGCTAAGATTCTACGTTCTCTATTGTACTCGAGGGTGTCATTCGAAATCTGCTGGCATATCCGCCCACGCAATGTTTAAGGGAATAGAAATGGGGGATGCGCTATCACACATTATACAAAGCAGCAAGAGAGCTCACATGATTTTAAGAAGTGAGGAGGAAAAAAATATTTCTAGAGATACAATTTATTGGGGTGGTTTTCATTATGGGTTGGTGGGATGTTCGATGATTTTTGAACGGTTGAGATTTTGATTTTAATTATTTAAAATAAAATTAATAACAAATGTTGGATATTTTTTTTTTCAATGATAAATAATGTAAAATAATGATTTAACATAAAATTTCTATGAGTGAACGTGGAATAAATTTTAACCATCCAATAAACAATTTGCAACAAAGTTTACTTCGAATTTATTCATCATTGAAATTTTTTAGCATCATTACGATTAATTTTCTTGTTCATGGAATTTTTTTTTCCACTCGACTTATGGGTGTTTTAAGGGCAGAAAGACACGATGAGTGGAAACGTGAGGATAATTTTTTGGTCATTTAGACTAATTGGATGAATTTACGATGGACATTGTCCATATGAGTGAACACAACGAGTTTATTGCTATAAAATGTCTGGCAAACTGTTATATGTTCAGAATTTTAAAATTTTACTGAACGAATGAAAAGAAATGAAGTTGAAGAAGCAAATAAAAGAAGTCACAGAGTTAACACAAACATACGATATGTTATTGACAAAAAAAGGAAGAAACGTTTGAGGGAGAACGTCATAACGAAATGAATGTGACGAAAGAAAAATGATGATGAAATTCAAGGAGACGACGACAGATATTCATAAGATGAATAAAAAAACTAACAATAACAATTCCTTATGATAAATTCATTTATACATTCATACCCATTTCTTATTCCATTTCATCCTGTCCTATTTCTTCTCCAACAATTATCAATTCAACGATTTGTCATGAGATATTGAAAAGAAAGAAAATTAAATAAACCACAAATATTTGTCAAATCAAATTTTTCCACATTAATTCATCGATAAATAAAATTCCGAAACAAAGAGAATTTATGAATTAATAAAAACCACAGTAAATATTCCTTGTGTGATTATTTATCTGTCGATTTTTCGCTCCACCAGTCCAACTCGTAAACTCTCACTTGATCCATTCTCCCTAAGTATAAATATACACACATGTACCAGTAGCAACAGCAGCAGGGGGGCGCGTACAATTATTTCCGAGGGTACAAGAACGAAGGGTGTGACACACACCCGATGGAAAAAAAAAATAGTCAAGGGTGTCCCATATGCTACGTACAAGAGCATATCTCAATGTTATACTTTCTCTAACGTACACAAATGAATTTAACTGGTGTGTTTTGATTGGTCCTAATAGCGATAAAATAATACAACAACATAAATATTATTTGAATGAACTTCGAAAAAGAATTCCCACGAAGAAAGTTAACCCAAATCAATTAATTAATTAATGGCAACAGTGCAAAGAGTTTTGTGAATTTGTTCGATATTTTTCCTCTCCAATTCTCCATCGATTTATGTCATTTGACAATTGGGCTCTCTGACAATCATAACATCGCAGTTTATCGCACACTCGATCACGCCATCGAACCGATTTTCATCAAAACCACCAACCACATGTACATTATTTATAAATAAAAGGAATGAGAAAAAAAAATGAAATAATAATGCCAATGCGTGTCATAAAACAGCAACATTCTAGTCTGATTACACTGCGTGACCGCGACATGTTTTTCCCTCATTCCTTTTTTTTTTCATATTCATATGAACATTATCACCTCTTATACATCCTTGTTTATGACGTACTGAGTGCACATGAAAGTACAGTAATTATGCAGCCATAAAGATTATTAAAAAATAAAGTGAAAAATAAAAGAGAAGACGAGAAAAATTCTGCGTTTCAACTGATGAAATAGAGCGAAATATTTTCACAATTTAATTTTTTGGTTTCATCATTTTTCGATGTAACGATCGATGAGGTACAAGGTCACGTGTATTATCGAAACATTCGATGGTGGGTGGATGAAAACGCGCGCAATGTGAACAATGCATTGTTGTGTGTTCATGTATGGATATTTGTGCTGGCAAATTTGCATTTATTAACACCACAAGCGACGACTGATTGACAATCCATATGTCATTTGTGTGTGACGTCAAGTCATGTACAGTTATATGTGTGAGTGTGTCCTTTGTATGAGTGTGCAATCAATTTAGATTGAAGATTGATTGTTCTAACTATTTTCAATACCTTGAAAAATTTTTTTCCAGCATCTGCGCAGAATTTTTGCCTTAAAATATCAACCGAAAATTTTGTGGAACAAATAACGTCCACATTATCATCACTAATGACAATAAAAAAAATATTTTGACTCCGGAAAACGACGAAACAATAAATTAACCCCACAAAAATGATTGACATAAATTTATTTATATAATTAACCGTCATTCAATTATCGTTTTGATGTTTACCATTTACGTAAAATCGTTTAATGATGAGAGTGAAGTTTAGCGATCAATCATTGGAGATTTCACGGGATGTTAAACGAATTAAACGCTCGAGGTGACTTCAATAAAATTTGGGAAATTGTTGGCAGAGTTGGTAAAGCACCAAAAAGTCTCTCTCTCATCCCCTATCCTCATCCAATCCACCTCCATACACCCATACATAAACTTGGTTTCATCAATGTGCGAGTATATGTACTGAGGGCTATGATCGATGCTGAAAATTAAGGGGTTGCTGGACGAAACAAAGTTAACCAATCACGGATGGGGTGGATCAACCCCGTTACTGGCTGCGCACACGGTTATTGGCCGTCATTTCATGCACTATACGTTCGTCACATTGCACAAACATTTTTTTTTTATTTTATTTCCATTCAACTTTTATTGTTTTTATTTTTTATCATTTCTATTTATGTCTCTTGCTTTCTTTTTTTTTTCATTTTTTATTTTTATTTTCAACTATTTTATCTCGACATTTTTTATTTTTACGAATCACTGGTGGACATTGCATGCAGTAGGGGTGAGAAAAGAGTGAGAAAGAGATAGGCTCTCTCGTGACAGACGAAATAGAGACAGAATTTTCGTAATTATGGAGCACTGGTATACACCAGGGATTTCATGGCCGAACTCGTGTGTCGCCGCTACATCTCTCTATATATATATAAATATAAGGGTGGTAGGGGTGAAGTACATATATCTCGCACGTAGATGAGAGTACATGGGGAAAATGTCATTTTAAAATTATGCATGTTAATTGTTTCGAGTGGGTATCTCTTTCGTAGAGGAAAAAAAGTGAATGATAAATAAAAAAAAGGGTTGAAAAATTTTGAATGAAAAATTAATGTCGAATTTCATTGAACAAGTTGAGAAAAATATGAATAAAAAATAATCCGGCTCGTAAATATTTTTTAAACGATTAGCTAAACATCCCAGAGAATGAAGAGAAAAAAAAATAGGCAAAGGCACAAGGGGATGTTCATTGTTTTGTTATATACATATAACGTATATCATTTTTTTCTTTTCGAAAATTTACAGTCGAGTGAGCATGTCACAATCGACGAGGGCGGCTTCAATCAAAATGTGGCATTGATACCCTTCGCCCACTCTCAGTCAGCTTCATCCCACTATTTTACTTCCCTTTCGTTTTATATAAATATATCGTCACTATCCAAAACCACAAGTCGTCCATTGTGTGGTTTGTGTACCACTACCAAAAATCTATTAACCATCCACAACGATATTTCTCTCTTGACCACAAGGTAAAAGTGGGTGAGAGGGTGGAGACAATTGTTTGATGGTGACACGCGACCAATTGCAGTTGCGTCATGAGACCGCACGCGCTGCATTTTCTTGATTAATAATTTTTTTTTTCACTCTCTCGTTTCTATTTTTTATTGTAAAAATATTCAGATCAATAAAATTAGCAACAAATTTTTCATTTCAATGTTTTTTTTTGTTAAATAAATTTATTTATGTTGTTAATTTTTTTGCAAGGGTAAAAATTATTGTTTGAGATATTCAATGGATTGAAAATATGTCTGGAGACTATTGTTAAATATTGTTGAGAACCCCTGGTAGGAAGATGTCCTCCTGAAGACTATCTCAGTTGAGGTCCCATGGGGAAAGACATCTCCTACCATTTCTCCTATCTCCAGGACACTCTGTATAGCCTATTCAGATATCAGGCTCAACCCTACAGTACATATATATACACATAGAGATATGTATGTGTATGCATTTATATAATACAACAAAAGGAAGCAAGAAACACTGACTGGGATGAACGAAGAAATATAGACAACGTATTTTACCTATTCGACTGTCTTCAAACATCAATTTGGATTTTTATTCTCTTCAACATATTCAATTTGATTCTTTCTCAAACGATATTTCCATATTTGTCTTGATAAAAAATTTTTATTGTGATTGGTAATTCAAAGGACATTTTAGAAGTGAATTAAAAACTCACCGATCGATGATGACAGGATCACTGGGAGTTTCGTTGCGGTTGCCACAGCTTTTTTTATCACAGCAACGACTGGAATAAAAAATTGGGATGTGAAATGATTTTTTAAATTATTTGAATATTCAGGAGAATTGAAAGTTTTGTTATTTTGTAATAAGCAACAGGAATTTTCAGAGAGACAAAAATCATTGCGCTCTTTTGGACAATTACCCATGGGATTTCAAGTTTATACGGTATGAACATATAGTGAAGAGAGTGTAGAGGAAAAAGAGAAAATGAGAAGAGTCGATGGAATAAAATCCCATGGGCCAAAAGTGACTCAGCTTCCATCCATTACCTATACACAGTCAACGCATGCACCCCAAACTTATACATAAACAAAAATAAATAAATACATTGGAACTCATTGAAATAGAGAGGGTGGAAAATTTTTTTTATTTACCTGCACATAACTTCATGGGTGAGAAGTACTCGACACATTTCTGGATTTTTGTCTTGTCCTTCGTACATTATCGCCTGTAAACAATAAAAATGAAAATAATTTAAATTGAAATTGTTTTTTTAATTAATACTTGTTCGTATGAACTACCGATGAATTTTATCAAATGAACAATTGTCAAATTGGTTCATAATAATCCATTCTTCAAAACCAAATACCCTATCAATGTTGCACACCCTTTGCATTGATGTACCAAAGCTGTGGGCGTTACGAGACAAATCCGTTAAGCCTCCTTCACAACCTTCTGATTGATTTTTATTTAATGACACAACACACATCGTTGAAGAGGACTTTGTGTTGTACATGTATTTATAAATACGTAAAGTAGACAAAAAAATATTTAATACGTGTAATCAAAGGGGGTGGATGGAGGGTAAGAGAAAGTAGAAGTGAGAGTGGGTGAACATGGATTATCCCCACAAAAAAAAATAAAACTCGAGGGAAAGATTATTTTATTATTTTGTATCATTTTTCCTCCCCTTTTTTTTTCAACCTCTTTCTTTTGATCTTTGTGAGTCAGAATGATATAAAGATGGTGCATTTATTCTTTATTTTTACCTTTTTTTATTTTAGTGGTGGGTTATGATGAGGATGTTGGAGCGGATACACAATTTTCAGGGTCGACAGACACGAAAAAGAAATCATGAAATATTTATGGTTCACTATTTATATGAAAGTGAATTTTACTGTCTCTTGGTTTTTGATGTAAATGAAATAAGTTAAAGTGGACAGACTTGAAGGAAAAATTTTTTATTGTGTGATTGATCAAGAGAAACAATTCACAATCCCTTTCCACATTGTCTCAACAATAAATAAATATTTATTGAATAATTAAATAAAATGTAGGGATGAAATTTATGATGAGTAATGAAAATTGAAGATGCAGAAATATATAAAATATATCAGTGAAAAAATAAAAATGTAAAATCAACCTTCCGTGTAGCTCACTCATTTCCGGGCTTGATGGTAACAAGTCAGGCAAAGCTCATTTATACCTCGAATAATTAACATAAGTGTACGAGCATTAACTTTGGTGCCGCTTCGTTTATAAATTCCTCTTTCGTTTTCATTTTTATCTCTTCCTTTCACGGATGTAACGATTAGTAAAAAATTGACTGCACATTTTGGTTTTGTTTTATTTATTTTCTTCAAATTATTTATTTGCTACTGAGTGAATATTATTCGCAATTTTCAATAGAAGAGATGGATGGGAAAAAATAATGAAAGAAAATTGGAATTGAGAGTTTTGTGGATATTGGAAGAACTTAGTGGTGGTAATTACTAAATAAATACGGTGGGTTGTGGGTGTCACGACCCAATGCACACATAAACATGTAATGTATACACAGAAATGTTTGTTATGTTGAGTGAGATAAAAAGATAGACAGGGTGATAGACATGCGACTCTATTTGTTCATGTGTTCATAATTACAAACTGAAATTTTCAATTTTATTTATCAGCTCTTCCATATTTTACTTCTTCTTCTCTCTCCAACAATTTTCAATTTAATTATCCCCCATTAAAATACTTTTATCAATTCACAAGAAGTGTGAGAGATAAAAATAAAATTTGACGATGGAAAATATTCGCGAATTTATCAATTAGGAATTTTAGTTTCCGCTGAGTTCTGCTGTTCACTCGGGTGTTTCTTCGATGGATATCTTCTCTCATGTCAGTTATGTCGTTGTGTCTCTAAGGAGATGAGTGAACAGCGTTAGGGGGTTGAAAACAGTCTCTAAAGGATATGCGAAGCTGTGGCAAAGCCCCGAGGTCAGGAGCTCTGTTTCTATACGAACGAAACGAAGAAGACGATGTAGACGATGCGTCCTGGGGGTGTGACCAGTCAGCATTGAGCCCCCACGGGTGTCTTACTTCCGAGTGTGATATACTTCTTTATCTTATCAAGTCCCAGATGGAAAACTTGGGACCCCTACTGCCCACCCAATTCCCACGGGAATTATTTACTGTGGATTAATAAAGTCTGGAGACTCCAAAGCCTTGCTCTGAATGGCCATTGAGTCTCATTATCGACGACATTGGATTTGTCGTCAGTTTATTTTATGAATTTATTGTTACATTATCTGGGTAGTGTGAAAGGGTTGAAGAATTGTTAAGAGATGAAGGAATGAGGATGATGAAATTAAATTTTGATTTCTCATCAAGTTGAAGTTGAAGTTTTAAAATTTTTTTATGAACAAAAAATTTATTTTTGTTGGATGAAATTTTTTGTTGAGTTCAAAATTATTGAGAAGGGTAAAGGTCTCGGGGTGATTTTTGTTTCTGGGTTTGAGATAAAGCCAAGATCGATTTTGCAATGATAATGCAAATGTGCATTAACGATTTCCATGGCGAATCGATTTTGTATTCTTTATATATAAAACTCCCATGAGAATCTTCTGTTTTGGTTTTATAGGGGGTTCGTATAGTATACCAATCCCTCTTTCACACACAAAAATCTACCCTTAATTCGTCCCCTCTTCATTTTTGCCACCCCAATACCTCCATCTCGATGATTGAACCATTATGCAGGGAATTTTCTATACAAGTCTTCTTATCTTAAAGGATTAACTTATCTCGAAATTATTTTTCGTTGATCCCATCGTTAAATAGTCATAAATTTTAGTATCAATGTCAAATGTGATTGTATAAATAAATAATATTCATCAAATAGAGATTTTAAACAAATAATTCGTGAGATAAATGCAGACATTTGAATAAAAAATATTACAGGGAAAAAAAAGTGAATATTGAGTTGGAAAAAAATTGGTTGATGCACTGTTGCTATAAATCAATGTCTACATGTATTTGTGTGCACTGAGAATTCACAGAAAATTGGTACGTGAAGCAAAGTGATAATATAGATATGTGAAAAAAGGGGTTGGAAAAAATTTTTTTTACATATTTCTCGTAGTACTTTTTATTATATTTTCAGTTTGAATCGTTGGAAAACCCAGTTGCAGTCAATTATTGCTGATTTATCACCTACATAAATACAATTTTCTCGTACATTCACGATAAGAGAATAACAGTGGCATAAGAATGAAACGAAAGGAAAAAAAAAAACATTTCCGAGGGATAATAATTCACAGAGAATTGAACTTTATCAAATTAGTGGTCGGTTAATTGGGGTGGAATGAACACGAGACAAGTTTTGAGATGAATGAATTTAATTATTAACAAATGAATTCAATTTGTGAACTTGGAAAAAATATTGGGGATGCTTTTGGTGTTGAACTGTCCATGACCAATTAAAAAAAAATATTTCCAACGTTTCCGGATTATTTTATTTGATCATATTGATCCATCATCGCATATGTAAATGAAAATAGAAATAAATAAAGACAAAAAATAAAAAATTGATGTAAAATTGTGTCTGACTATGCACAACCACGAAGGACTCAGTAATTTAATCAGCTAAAACTAACATCCGTTTCTCCTTTCAACTCTCTCTTACTCTTCGTCTCATCATCTATCTACCTCTACTTCGATCTCTCTCTCTCTCTACCTTTCAGGGCCACGAGATGATTTAATCTGCTAAAACGCCGTGACGGTATCGCTATAGGTACTTGAATATAGTGGAAATGCTTCACGATATCGAGACACAAAATAATTTGAGAAAGTAGATGCCTTGAACTCAAGTGAAGTGAAATAACTTTCTATACAATATTTTTTTTCAATCCTTTCCGCAATATATTACATGGGATAAAAATTGTCTATAAAACCCCATCGCAATGTCTCGAAATAAAAATTTTCCAACCCAAGGAAAATGTCAATAAAAAAAATTGCAAAAATCTTTTTTCAAATTTTTCCTTCGGTTTATTCAGTTTAATAATTTTTTTTGTAATATTCCAAAATTTCAGAATCGTTTGAACATTATTCTGGAGGTGCGAAAGGGAAAATAACATCCAAATAATAACCACCCCTAGAATAACAGACATAACGGATCTTTATCAAACGTATTTGCGTTTGCTCAAAGGTTATGATCCTCCTTTTAGGTATTATCACTAGCTAGAAATCTTCCCCTCTTACCCATCACCCTGTCTACTTCACCATTGCGCAGACTACTAACACGTGGGTTCTCATCCAGGGAAAAGGGAAAGGCAGGAATTGCCACGTGGCAACAGAGAGATAACCAAAAAATGGTAGTAATACAGGGATGCGTCTACTTCTGTATACTATTTCTGGGGGTTGAAATCAACCCCCCGTAAAATTAAGTGCTTGTAGTGACGATAACGTGACACTGCGCGCATTTTTTCATTTATTTATCTATGCAAAATATTTATTTGAGTGTTCAATTCACGTGAAATTATTTCCACTTTTTTCCCTTCATTTATACTGATGTGTTCTCATTTGATTTGTGAGAAAGAAGGGGTTGTGCAACTGTGAAAATTGTTGCGATAGATATAGAAAACAAAAAGGATTGAAATAATTTTTTATCTCACCTGTTTCGTCGACGAGTCAATGAGTCTCACGTAAATGTCTTGCTCTTGTCTGTGGCCTGTAATAAATGCAAGAATTGGTTAGTGGAGACATTGGTTGGAGATGAAGTTGAGGAGAACAAAGAGGGGGGAAAAAAAAATATTGAATTAAATATAATTGAAAGAGATGAAGAATTAAATAAAGGATAGATTAATTATCTGCGGTTTTTAATGGGTGTCCGGTGAAGCGAGAAGTCAACGTGCAGAATTTTATAGTTATAAGAACCTTTGAATTTATATTTATATGGGGTTGTCTCAAGAGGCACAGACGACACCTTTTTATTTTCGTCGCTTCACAATTATTTATTTTATTTTAACTCATTTTTTTATCATCATCAAACCTTTAACGGATCTTTTTAATAAATTCTCTCACACTCTCTGGTGTGTTGACTCCCATGGGGCAGATTCCTTCATGTTGTTTTTTTTTTTTTTTTCGACTTTATTTTTCTTTTAATAAATGCAATGGGAGAAAAAAAATGGTAACAATAGGTGGCCAATTAAATCAACAATTTATGTAATGTGAGAAGAAAATGTTAAAAGTTGAATTGACAGAAATGTCAGAGAAATTTTTGGCATTTTTTATTTTGATATTTTTTTGAAATTGTGGATGGAAATAAATCCCTTATGGGGTATTTTGGATGGATATCACACCAGGCGACCTTCATAGAAAACCACCCCCCGTGGCTTTCAGTCCGCACACTGCCCCAGTAAAGCCGTGTAATCCCGATATAAGACTGGAGCTGCAGGTTTCGAGTCTGTTCCACCACACGCAAGAGATACAGCAACACATTCGTATCATAAATATCTATGTACACGATGTACACACATGAAATAAATACACGTATGGTAACACCACATAACCTTACCACGGATTACGATAGCCGGACTGAAACTGGCTCACAAATTACCTCGAGAAACCGTCGTTGGCTTACCGAAAGTTACCGATGGAGAACAACTACACTTTGTCTATTTTTTTTTTCCTTCATAAATAAATTTCTTCCTCATTCCATTTATATTTTTCTTCATTCCATTCTCCTACTCAACATGAAAATCTCAGTATTTTTCCACACTAGTAATTTAGCAAAAACTTTTTAATGTCAAGGGATGAACGTTGAAAATTCTATCAACTTTCACATTTTACTATTATTAAAATCCAAATAAGTATTTCTCAAATTAAACTCTTGACAGTTTATCCTAACGATGATTTACTAGTTGAACTCATCATTCTTGCCATAAGTAAAAATAAAAAGTGACAATTTAACTTTTTCCATTCGCTCACAAGACAAATTGAAAATTTTACAATACCACTGTCAGGTGTTTATCGTCAATCGTCCTCGCTATATTTATAACCAACAACACAACATATATTTATATATAGTAAAGCAATAAATCTATAATTAAATAATAAATAAGGAGCGATCTTCAGTGGTATTCGAGTGACGGCAAAGTTCTTCTTCCATATCTGGTTTTACCCCTTTTTGTCATCGCAACGTCTCGCGACTTCCATCGGACAATTCTCTCTTTCTCTTCAGTCTCTACCTTTCCATCCAATCACCTCTGTTTCAACTCCTTTGAAAGAAAGCCACGTATATATAGTTATATAAATATATAAAGCAATAGGTTGGCTCCGATTAAGGCCCCATGTCGATCCCTAGAAAGTAAGATCCGCTTTTTCGCTCATCACTCTCTTCCGACGAGAGTAGATCCCCTAGTTATGCTAATGGATTGCGTCTCGTCAAAACATACCAACGAGGAAGAATGAAAAATGAAAGAGGAATAATAAAATAAAAAGGAAAAATAAAAATATCGATTTGTTTTATTTCGTTTGTGTTTTTTGTTATTTTTTCTGTGAGATTTGAGACGATTTTAATTGTGGAAATATTTTTTTAGAGAATAATTATAAATGATCTGAAAAATTTGTGATAATTTTATTCATATTGAACAAATCCTGCAGGCTCTGTAGAATAAAAGTCAGAAACGCAAAATAAGAGAATGTGAAGAAGAGAAAAAATTGGAAAAATAGAGGGAAAAAAATAGAAAATATTGGTTGAGAATAGAGAAGGAAAAAAATATTGAAGTGTGTGTGTATGTGTGTGTGTGTATGTGAGGAGGAAAAAGGATCGAGAGGATCATGGTGGCTGGCATTGGCTCACAGCGTATATGGAGTGAAAAATTGCTGGCAGCTCCAGAGGTTGCTGTTCCCGTCGGAAGACGAAGAAGCAACTCAAAAGCTTCTTAAAATGTTCGTATAATGCCGATAGATATACGCCGACCCCATTCCACCCCTCGTTCTACTCTGCACAAGCCCACTCGATGCTGCCTTATTTTATTTGAGACCAAAGATTTTTATTGATATCCCTCGAAATTGAATGATGAAGAGAAATATTAATGTTGTGGTCTTACGAACTAAAAAAATCAATGGGGGGTGGAGAAAAATTCTCAACCCATTTTAATTAAAGTCTGAGAATTTTGAATAAATCACGATAATTCATTTTATTAATTTTCATTGAAATTATTCATCAACTAATTCCGTAATTATTTCAATTTAGATTTTTTTATCTCATCCATCATTTTGTCTTTTCGTTTAGACATTCAATAAAATTTGCGGACAATTTTTTGTCCAGTTGCATTTAAGAGTGTCTCGCGTACTCATCCCTCGCAGTTAAGTTTTTCGCAGTCCATTGAGACTTGGGTGTCTGCAAGGAATGTTGATGGAACGTCATCGTCACCGCTTGCGTTTTGCCACACTACAGAGGTCTCGTTTTAACTCTTACCATCATCACTTTATTTCTTTTCTTTCATTCTTTCTTTCACTCAATTCTTTTATCTTTCTGTTATTCCCATTATAAATTGCCGCGTTGTTAGTAGTTGTGTGTGGTATTCGACATATAGATCGATAGCATTCTCACAACAATTCTTTCAATGTGATGTGTTTTGTCACAACACTCCAACATGCCATTAAACATTTTTTTGAATTTCATCCTCAGTCATTTAAGATGAGGGCAATTCATCCTTTTTACACACGATAAATTCGCGCGATCTTCCATTTTTTTATCTGCATTTTATTCTTAATGTGCTTATGAGAATTTGACTTGATTTACCATTAGCGTATAGCAATTGCAGTCGGTATTGTATGCCATTGTTCGTTTTTTGTCCCTCGGATTCCTGAAAAAATGGAAGAAATTTTTTAATTATCATCAAATTTTCATGCGGAAATTATCAGAATTAAAACCTTCAATTACACGTGAAAATTATTATTAATTTCTTGATGCGTTTACTAAGAGCTAAGCGTCATTACACACCGTGGCGTGCTGTGCATAATTATCTAACATAGTCACGTCGCATCGCACATTGACGAGTCCACCACTACTACAAAACCACCTCATCCTTCGTCATCATCGTTTATATATTTCCATGTGCGTGATGTGTTGCATCAATTCTATACCATATGGCTACTCTCGATAAATAATAATGCATTTCCAACAACCGCATAAAATCTACCCCCAAAACACCCCTGAATACATGAAAATCAACTGTCAGAATTTGAAGAAAATTTATTACCCCAACACTAAAAAATATCAAACTGACATAAATTCATCCAATTACACATAATGAAGAGAATAAAAATGATAAGCCAGGAAAAATTAAACAATTTTATCTGCCAATTTTTTTCCAATAAAATATTTATCTCACATTTTGTTTTCCCCATTTTTACTTCAACTTAAATAATTGAACAATGCGAAAATATGTAAATGTTTTGTATTTATATACATGCAAATGGTGTGTTAGACTGCGGGGGCGGTGGAGGGTGGTATATGTGTGTGTGCTCCCGAGGGTTGTGATGTATGTCCGCGGTGCATGACCCTAATTAATAGGGAGGCCACGCGATGCAACTGTCCAACGACGTGAATTATACACGAATGTACGTAGGCGTTAGGGATAGGATAGAATAGAGGATGAAGTGAGTGAGATGGTAAGTGAGGGTAGTTGGTGGTGTAGAAGGGTACGAGAGGGATTTTGCATGCACAAGAGCGCGTTGTCCTCTCTCTTGTTCCAATGTTTCGCGCTTTCGCTCGCACCTTGGCAAACCAGAGCTCGAGCAAATACAGGGAGGTGCTGGAGCGCAAGTTAAGTGTAGAGATGTGTGTGAAGGTGGGCGTTTACCACCACCCCATTACCAATGTTGTTACTATTACTAGTTTTAGTAGGAATGTGGCGTGTGGTACTTTTAATGTGTATGAGACAAGAGTTGATGGTGTAAACACTCGCACGTGGTCATGTGCAATTAGTTAAGTAGATTGAATTTGTGGGTGGTGGATTGTGGTGAGGGTGAGGATCTTGTTACGGGTGTATAAAAAATTTTAGTGGACAAATCAGGAGGGATTTTTCAATATTTTTCAATCCCAAGGGATCTTGCCTGGTCAATTTGATTCAAAAATTTATTTTGAGATTGTTAAATAGTTCGAAATTATTTTCTGACGAATTTTTATGTTTAGTTGATTAAATCATTCGATTAAATAGAAATATTGTGGAATATTTTTGTTGTTTAATCTGTTCATGATCGCAGTTGACTTAAATGTACATCGCGTGACTCAAAGTCAATATCAAACACTCACATACATATTCAACTGTTCATTTTATATATTTAGTGTCTTCCAATTGTTGCACAATATCATGATGAGACGTGGGGTATAATTATTTTTTGATATCAAGAGTGGTGTTATTAAATGGATTAAAAAAATGAATATTAATATAGCGATAATGAGATGTGTTAGTTCTGCGAAATGGTGGAGGATTTTTATTTATATTTTTATAAAAAAATTTTATATTCACCTGATCTTTCTCGACAAATCCGATGAATGCAGTGCGTTCAATTTCGATTGGTTGACCACCACGATCATACAAAGCGATAACAAAATGGAAGAAATTACTTTTTCGTAAATTGCTCGGTGGTTGTTTCTCGAAATGTGCTCTACCAACACCAACCCTGTAACATAGAAAAAGTAAAGGGGTTGGTTAGAGTGTGAACGAGAGATGAAAATTTGTTTGAGTTGATCGAATGAATTTTTTGTTTGGTGGTGGGAATGTGATGGGGTGGTTTTTGGGGTAAATGCAATTTTTAATTGAGGAATGAGTGTGTGACTGTGTTTATATATTTATGTTCGTGTGTAGGAGCAGTTAAGGGTGAAACGATGAATGCTCAGGTGGCCACGACGCCTTAAAATCCCATTAAGGTCGCATGTGCTGAGATTAGGACCACGAGCACCGTCGCTGGACTCCACTGCCATCTTTGAGTAATGGCAAATGCATCCCCTACGTCTTTACAATGTGTTTGTATGTGTTTTTGTTAATATTTGACGTTAAAACCATTTTTCATTCGGTTCATCAGGGAAGATTTGAAAATAATTTGTTACTGCCAACGAATTGGGAATTTTTTCGTTGTATTATTTACTAGGGAATTTATTGATGTAAATGTTTATTTAAATATTATTGATGTCAAGGGGGAGGTTGAGAAATAATACGAAGGATAATTTTTATAGGGAGAATTCGTGACAGTATAAAGAGCAGAATGTCTTGCGAATTTTCTAGACTTCACGTTCAACTTTCGAAACTTTTCTACGTTTTCTTCGCTTTCTTTTTCCGTCCGTTGTTTTTCCGATTCGATACACATTTTTTCTTTTTCATTTTATTAGACTGTTCGAAGATTTCTACAGAGAGACGAAGACGCAGTGGATGTCGGATGTTTCATAAGAATATTATACAGCATCAGAGAAAAACAATTTGGCGACAATATTTCAAGCTGTCAAAAATAGCAAAACGGCGACACAAAACTACTCTCGTGGGAGCATTTTGGTCAGCTTTCACGTGAGGTAAAGTTTTATTTATTTATTTGTCTTTCCCTGTGTCTTTTTTTACCGTTCACAGACTGAACAGAAAAAAAAATTGAATGAAAAATGAATAATTGGATGATTTTTAATAAAAAAAATTGCCAAGAAAATTTTACACCACTTTTAATTCCTCCATCAAAATCATTTTCATCTCAAGTGTTCCAACTTAACCAACCCCATGACATAATCATTCAAGCGCTCATCATCAACCGAATAAACCAGAGCCACAACCCCCTACATATCCCTATACATATTCACACAAATATCAAAAACACATTTTGGTTTTGTTCGCGCAATAGCGCGACCTATCCGACGACCTTTCGAGCGTAAAACTGAATCGACTGCCTCGAAAATGAATAGCGGCAGTTTTGCAGCACATTTGCGAAATAAATGATGGTATCGGGGGTGCGTTTGTCACGTGAGTGTGGGACAAGGTGCGGGGTAGAGAAGAGGAAATAGAGAACCGAAGGGTGTTTTGGGTTTGGTTTGGGTTGATATTCGCAGGTTTACAAACGTACAAGTGAGATTCCACATATACATAAATGTATTTGTGTGTCGTGGTGGTAGAAATTGTGGGGTATCGTCAGGGACTGGGGTGATATACTGCCCGTGTCGATAATTATCGGTGGCTGATTAACCGGCCGGCGGTTCGCGCCCCATAACTCTCGACGTCCGATTATTTTGCACCGTTTGCCGTGCACCAATTCCTATGACACGTTTATATGTTACAACGCACACAGTATCAGGTGGTTTCACAATGTCCATGATAGTGAGATACAATACACCAATATATTCCAGATAAATAAATAAAATAAAATCCACAATGAGAAAAAAAATTTTTTCTCGTCATTTTTGGTGCCACTTGCTACCAAACTCATCAAAAATTCATTCCACCCTCACTTCTCCTCCCCCAAATGGTTTAAAAATTTTTCACAAGACTTTATCAATCACCCTCGACAACCAACCGACTCGATGCAACATCACGAACTCATTGGAAAAAAAAATTCAAGACATTAAAATTCATCTCTTGAGGCAATTGCAGCAAACCCATCGACCATTCTACACATCTCAACACGTACAAATATTTACATAGAAAAGCGAGAAAATGGAAGCGCAAATGGTTGTGTGGGCGAATTCACTGCAGGCAATTTACCAGGCACGAGAATAATTATAATCACGCGGCGAGAGAGTATTTCCTCGCCAATATTCCACAATTAACCAGCTATTTTTGCGCATCATTTTGGCTCCTCTACATTTTCCACAATAATTCCACCCATTTTACCCATCGTTATAATTGACTATACATGTATACATGTATCTATCCATCGTTGCATATAGAAATAACGCGTCTGTTGGGAATTTGTATATTGCACATTTATTCCTCATACACACCCTTAACCTCAATATTCAATGCAGTGTACACTATAACAATTGCAATTCTCCAAAACCAGATTTTGAATTCGCATGTGGGCTATTGCTATTTATATGTGTACATAGATAGATGGGTAGATAGAGAGGGAATGTAGGAGGACTGCCAAGGTGATAATTACATGCTCGATTCGCGTTTATCGTATATAATTTGCCAGCTAACACACCGGTTTTGAGAGCACGATAACAATATTCAAACGCGCGTTATAACATGCAATATTATGGGTTTATATGGGTGTAAATGGTGAAGGGGTTGAATGTGTAGGTTTATCTGTGAATAGTTATATGGTGGATAACTGTCTGAATGTGTTTACCCTTGTGGTCAATATTTGAAAGGCTTATCGAATATTTTGATAAATTTATTCATTTTTATGTTTTAAAAATTTTTTTAAAAATTATTTAGAGAATTTTTTGTTGTTAGTTTGTCATTTAGCGTGGGTGAAATGTGTCTGGATGTTTTTTTTACTTGTTCGTGTGGAGAATTGTTGTAAATTCGGAGGATTTTTTTGCTTGAATAAGCGCACACACCCCTAGGAATTTATTTATTGGGGTATGTACGTAAATGTGGGTATATAATTTATACAAATATATAAACACATTCTGGGTTTATATAGTTTATTACGCGTGAACTGGAAAGCGCAGTGCTATTTATGTTCCGCCTACCACACAGGATTTATAATGCATCCATAGAGATAATGAGCGTTGTGTAATGCATCTGGAATATAATCCATAGAATCCAAAATATAATTCATAAATTTATTTATTATCCTGATAGATAAAAAATTGTTTTATTCAATTGTTCTGCGATTTTGTTGAAAAATTTCCTCGAATTTGTAAGACAAAATGAATAAATTGAATTAATAAAAATTTATTCACAATTTTATATTTTTCTACCCTTCGTGATATCAACGTCGAAACATTTCCATGACAAAATGATAGAAAGAATGAAAGTAAGAAACATAAATGAGTGGTAAAACGTTTTCCCCTACATTTAAAAGTTTTCGTAGCAATTTTTTTCATCCACCCCACCTTTATTTTATCAACAGCAATATCCACAACTGTAAAAAGTGTGCTGGACAAAATTTAATGCTTGTTAGCAATTTTTAAAACTTTTGTACTTAAAAATTCACTAGAAAAAATATGAATGAAAAACTTCACATACATGAAATTAATTTCACCTTTCCATCCCCCTTTTATAAAATTTTGTTAATATAAATAATCGTAAAAAGATCAATGAAAAATTGAACTATTTACTGATTTCAATTCGATACGGATTAATTCTCAGATTATTTCTACTGCTCCAACGCAGAATGTGAGAGTTTGTTAAAGGGAACCCGCGCGCAATTGGATTAGAGAAACCACCTACATATCTATGTGTATATATATATATATATATATTTCCATATA
>JABMBR010005072.1:0-18442 GCA_018881525.1 Meteorus sp. PSUC_FEM 10030008
TATAGTTTGTCGTTTTATTTTACTGGATTTTTCTTCCGGAATAAATGTATGGAAGGCAAGTCCTTTACTGTATATACATTGCTGCAGGGATGAGATGATTATAATAGCGATGATAACAATGCTGAACGATAACGACAAAGCAACGAGAGTGCGTTAGGTGAATACAAGGCAAAGCGTCGCCGACATCGTCGCCTTCTTTGTAGCTTCACGTTTAATAATGTCCCTGTATATCCTCGGCCGCAAAGCGATCGAATAAAAGGGTATGTTAGTGAACGAGATACTGAGACAGTGAGGAAAGTAAAGTAGAAAAGAGAAATGGAGAAAAGAGAATGGCTTCGGGCTTTCCGGTTCTTATGTGATGTGAAATTTAGATGACATTTCCGTGAGGAATTAATGCCGATAAAAATTTGATTTACGTATCACGTTCTTTCAACCAGGGATGAGATTTTACATTAATGCATTTCTATAGCATTTTCTCATGGAAGTCATTATGAAAGTGTCTCAGATTACGTGTGAAATAAATAATATTGCGCTCAGGACGATTTATTCAGTGAAAGAAATCTGGAGATATTTAATGCGCTTGAGGAAAGAATTGTTGAAATGTAAATTATATTCAAATTTTCGTACCGGATTGTGATGAATTCTAGACAATGTCATTAACATACAAACATAATTGTCTATGGATGAAGACACATAGTGTTGGAATGATAATTTTGGATGGATATTTTTTCGTGTTCATTCACGTGTATTTGAAAGTAGCCGAATTATAAATTTTATAAATTTGTATTCCGCGAGCAATTTGTAACAGAATATGAACCGCAAATGAATTTATATCTTTGATTACCCTTATTAATGAATTTGGATCGCATCAGGAGATTAGTTATTTGGATTGAAATTAATTTCTATTCGACGCCATTTTATTTTTTCATAGTTTATACATGTGAATCAACTTGAGCATTTTTTCCATCTGAAAAAATTTAATCTAGATTGGATTAATTCATTGTTGATGGTAAAATCTGGAAATTGTGAAACGAGAACAGTCAGTACATAGTGATCACATAACCAAATCCAATTGTGTAAACATACAAAATTTTGGCACATCGGTTGGTAGTGATTAAAATAGCTAAAGACTTTTTTTTTTCGTTGTTTTTTAATTTCCTTCTGTGACGTTGTATTGGCAGTTGGCGTTCGTTGATTCAGGTACACATGAGCGTTAATCGTTCACACTCGTAACAGTCACGTGTATAGATAGTAATTCCGAATCTCCCCCCTCATATATACATTCACCCACCATTGATTGTCCATTAAGCGAATCCATGCGTGCACCTATAGTTTCATTTTATTTATTCATTTTATTTCATTTCATGTCATTTTTCTTTTTCTACATTCATTTATCTCGTTTAATTATTCTTTTTCGCTGTTTTCTCTACGCTACTGCGTTTGTTGATCATTATGTATTCATTTTTAGTACAGGATGAAAATGTTGAAAGAAATAAAAATGAGATGAAAAATGAATATAGAATGAGTTATCGATAAATTTTGTATTCGCATATGCATAGTTGAGTTTGGCACTGATTGCTTGCTGAATCATTATGCATTTTTTACGTGAATTTTGTATTGTCACTTCATTATTCCAACATTCAATTCAATTTTCATCCAGAATTTCAATTCACTCGTGTTTTTTTATTTCTAAACATAAGAACAAACAAGTGAAATTTTTCATCAGCATCCAAAACTCCATTTCACCATTTTCCTGTATGCATCCATTTGTGGTTATTATGCATTAAAATATTCAATTAACGTTTATTAATGTCATGAGTTGAATGGTGGAGAAAAAATAAAATGATCCATCCCACAGCAGCAACAATAACAATGAAAATAATCATTACATTTTTTTTTTGTTGCAATTCGCAGTACATTGTAAGCTCTGAATAATTATATACTAAAACATACACGCCCCTGTTTTTTCATGCATGCGAGTGATTATATTCAACGTTCAACGGAATTTTCATATAATTAAAATGGTTTTAATGTTTTATACACATTTTGAAATGCTTGAATATTCATTGTGTGAATATATATGACAATAATTCGAATAATCTTTTTTTATAATGCATAGTTCATGTTGCTACCGAGAGAAGAGAAATCGAACTTGGTTCGGTCGGAGAGAAAAAAAAATGATAGGAAGAATAATAGAATTAAAAAAAAAACATCATTATTATGGTAAAATATTCTTTGATTTTATCGACAAAGTCTGAACCAACATTCGTTATTGGAAACTTCTCTAACAAGCAAAACTTTTCATATCAAACAAATGTTCTACGATTTTCATCATTTATTTTGAGAAGTCATAGTCGATAGATTGATAAATCATAAAAAGTAGAACATAAAGGATTTGTTTGTGGAAATAATAATATTGAGTGATGTTTGTATTTATTTTTATTATTAATGTCATAATTTTCATAATCTTTTTATATCCTCTATGAAAGATGCAGAAAATTCAACAAAATTTATTGCTCATATCTGAACAAGGTATATCCATACTAGGAAAACTCGTGGAAAAATTTCGATTAAATTCCAGTATTCACTTTCCTCTTTCCTCTTCGTGTTCAAAGCTTCATCTATCCTGGTTGACTCTTCCTTTCGCGCTCTCGATATCTTTTTCTCTCTGTGGATCGCGTTTATTGCTAAGAATCGGTTACGATCCTCGGACGCAGCGGGATTATATCATCCAATATGAGGTTTTATAAAAAATGAACAGGGAGAAAAAAACGAACGAGGTGAAAAAAAATCTGATCGTAGAAGTACAGTGGCTGAAGAGAAACGCGGCATAGTCAATGGTTGAATGAAGAATAGAGAGAGGGTTATTTTCATAACGCGAAGAGATTGCCGAGTTGGCACGATGATTGAGTAACCAACCAATAACGCAGTTTTTCCGCGCAAACTTCGACCTCCTGCAGAGTCGTCCCATCGTATTTTTATATTGTATTTTATATCTTTTTTTCCTTTGCTTCCACTCACTTATCTATTTTTAGATTTCAAACAAATTTTTTTTTCTTGTGTCTAGAAGGATATAATTTTACCTACTACCGAGCCTCTTCGTGACCGCTTCCGGAGTCGAACCGACGGTAATGCCGTCGTTGAAATTATACGACTTGTAAGAAATGAAAATAAAAGGAAAAAACAAAAGTTTAGTCGATATCGATCGGTTTTCGGAATATCTGCATTAACTTATCCACAATCATTAGCCCAGATCTTCTGCATTGGTATTGCTATAGAATTATAGAGATAATAAAGTGAAATATCACTTAAATCATTATCTCTGGTATTCGAAGTTAGGGTTGAGTCGCTTCATAAAACCGGGAGTGGAATAAATTCAACAGTGGAAAAATTTCATGCGGTTTTATATTCCTGTAATGTTGTAATAGAACTTCTGTATTGAACATTTTCATCATGAAAGCTCTCTCAACCTATTCCTGATTTTTCATTATGCGAACTGGAAACTTCTCGACAGTTTCAACCCTTCCCTCCAATACGATGAACATCACATGAAAAATCAGAACCAATTAAATGTGAATTGGTTCGATTCTCTTTTTTTTTCGCATTATTCGACCACGATCTTTGTAATGGGTCAATTTCATTTAATTTCATCTCACTGGTTATATTTAAAAAATTTGAACGCCAATAAATATGAAGAATTTTGTTGGCGGAGAGAATGGAACAATATGAACGCACACATCAATTTCAGTAGCGAATTTATTTATTTTTTGTTTTTGATTCGCATTGAAGCCGATTACTCAACCATCGATACGCAATGATGATTTCACGATGAAAATTGCCGATCCGTGAACACACGCTACCATAACTTCATCATCCCCTCTATCTATACACATTTATTTCTATACATATGTTTGTGCTTCTCTCACAAACTCCATTTCTCTCTACTGACTATTGGGAATTGAAAGAAGAGCATCGGAGCCCCTACTCACTCCATCATATTTCGAGTGGCCGCCATTCGCCTCGATGAGTATCGCGCTCTCTACTCTCTATCCACTCCTCTTTGACTCTCTCCGTTTTGCCAACGATTTCCAAACCGCTGACCAATCGGCCGTGCATAGTTGCGGAGTTGAATGCGCTCGATATGACCAGGGATCGATATGTGAGAGATGAATAGAATCTTCAACAATTTATCATCGATATCCTCAGCATGAACGTTGTTAGAATCAAACATCCAATGTCTGTTCTCATAATCTTTTCATCATTTTGTGCTGTTCTCTTTGAAATGATTGAACAGTAATAAGCGTTGTGGAATTTACAATACTTCAAACAAACGTGTTTGAAGAAATAGAAATTTATGCTCCAACTCTGATGTAATTCAATTGAAAATCATTCGGTACAATCAACAAAAGAATGAAAGGATAAAGCGAGCGCCGAGTTCACGATTTTTTTCTGGATGTAGACAGTGTTGACCTGATCTATCTAAAAAATTTTCAAGTTCGCATGAATTTATCAAAGTAACAGGAATTGATACCCTGAATAATCGATAAACATCTTCTATCATCAAATGTGGAATCATTCAAATAAATTTCAACGTAACGACAAACACACTGAATAATTCTGCTGGAACAATCACATATTGTATCGTATCGAAAACGGTATGTTGTCACTTGCTACTTGTCATGTGGATTATGTGCACCCCAATGCATAAAGTGCATACAAAACGAGAGAGTCCCGCGCCTCGTTGCTTACGAATTCGCGAAATTGCATTCTCTGTTGTCGACGTGATGCAGAGGTAACACTGTGCCTGTAAGTACTCGGTGACAACCCCTCGGTCTCTCGTTCAAGTTATGTATACTTCCACTCTCTTCTTTTTCTTCTCTGTTACTTCGATGCCTGTGAATCCAACCGAACACCCTACCCGAACTCTCGTGCTTCCCGTGCACAGATTCTTCCTCTGTGTTTGCTACGTACTCACTTTCTCTTCATACCTTTTTGTATCTCTTCAACTCTTTTCCATACACTTTGGCTTGTTCTCGTTTTCTCATACGATTCTCTGTTGTATATCCGTCTGCATAGTCAACGAGTCGAGCGAGAAAAAGCACAGAAGTGAGTGCGCGCAACCCTTTGAACGATTGTATAAGCAAGAGAGTCGAGCACCTCTCTTCACTCAAACGATCGACACCCGTCTGTGTCTACAAAAAAAATGAAATGAAAGGGGAAAATAGAGGTAGGGAAAAATTGAGAGAAAACAGACAAGAAAAATGTTCATTCGTTTTCGTTAAAACATTTCTATGTATATTCCCGCTGGAGTGTATTTTCTGTTTGAGAAAACTGGAGTAGAAAATTGGAGGTTATGCAACTATTTCTATTTTTGCATGGATCATCATTATCACACCATGTTCAGTTGCATGTGGAGTCTTCAGTAGTATAGCTAGGTACTGATTTTTGTATTATTCTTAGGCCTGAATCATGATCGTAAATGACAATAATGACTTGTGACTTTGCGTTATACTTTTCCGCAAATTGGTATTTATGTAAGTGTGGTTGTATGATGCATTAATTGATGTCAGACTGAAAGCCTCCAGAGTGCAATTTTCATCGACAATTTCATCAAAAAATTCTTCTGTTTTCAACAATCAATTTTCTGAAAATAACCGAGCCATTCACATTGACTCCCTTTCACGATACCGATTAAAAAGCTTCCACATCTTAGTTCAGATTCTAATTTCATCCCATTCCAATTCCGATAATTACAATCTTGAAAGTATATAATCAGTAAAATTCTTTTTGTGGCTTTAATCTTGGAGAATCTCAAGAATCTCTATCCCAACAAGTCTCAAGAGTAACCATAAAACTCCCATAATCCAATTCATTACTTCAACTTGCAAAAGAAAAAAGGCGAGTTGAAGAACATCCAGACGAGCATATGCCCAAGTTTAACTTTACACCGGTCTTTTTCATATTCATTATCCATACTAGTACATTTTCAGTTATGGTTATTACAAGACGTACATTTTCATCATACCTGTTTATGAAAATGACATTGTGCCATCGTCCTCGAACATCACCGTGTTTCCCAGGAAATATTTACATTGGGAGTTGCAGGTTGGAGTACGGTAGGAAGGAAGCTACGAGAGCTTAATGCTAATATGTTTAGCAGGTGGTCCCATGATGCTTTTCATCTCTTGGTATAAACCAACCCTTCACTCATTCACTTACTCCGTCTCACCCTTATTTACTCCGTTTTCAGGGGCAATGCAGTTTGTAGTGTATAGAGTTACTGTGTTGCATGCGTTAGACTCCCTTCACTTTATCGTACACCCTCCTGCTGTTGCATTAAACTTGCTTCATACCCTATAGTGATAATGCCTCGTCGATATAGGGACAACGAAATGGTTGGATGGGTTGCCCACATGCGTGTTTACTCTGCTATAGTGAAATATATTGGCAAACTATATATACAGTGAGGTGATTGCATATTGTGATGGTAGTACTGGAGCAGAGCCAGTCATCACACTGGTAAGTGTACCTTGATTGTTATAAAGACCATGGTTCCTACCAGGTAACGTCGATATGCTCAAGCTGGACTGTTGATGACGATATACTGCCCCAGGGATATTAACGTATCATTACTATATGCGGTGGGTTACGTTACGAGGACAAGTACAGAGATGGTAAAGGGATGAAAGCAAATGACAACCCAAGGGGACTGGAGGTTAGAGACAACGTGCTCACTATAGTTGTGGTACTAGATTGTCACGCTAACACGTCATGCCTTGTCGTGTTAGACAGTATCTACTGTAATTACGGCTAGGAAAGGGATTTGCTTCGTTTCATGATGGCAACAGTTGTTGGATAGCTATGCAGACGATGTCAGATGAATTGTTGGATAAACATTTGAGAAAACAATGTTTGGCAATGTCTATGACAGATTGGAAGTGCTTTGGCGGCACGGTGCTTATTCTCCAACGAAAATCATGAGGGTGGTACAAGCACACTGCTCTTCTTACAGAATATTCGAGAGGACTTATGACAGATTTATGATGCAAGTAAAAACTTATAGAGCGAATTCACTACTAAAAAATAGATGAAATGATGGAATAAAAGATTTGACTGAGTATTGACTGATACTTGAAATACTCTCATTAAATTCATTATTTTGTCTCGAAGTCAAGCAGGAATGGTAGATGCTCATCCCAATTTGATGATGTATGCTTTACGAGTGGAACAAGAGAAAGAGTGACGTTTTGATGCTTTTCTTACGTTTGAGATGGACATGAATTGAATTTCTACTTCAAGAGCGTACAAGAAACTACCCAGTCTTTAATTCAAATTAGAGTAGAGTCAGTAAATGAAAAGACAATTTATGTTGGAACATAATGCATGGAAGCTAAAATATTCCTCTCAAGTTTCATGATTACTTTTTTCATATGCGATGAATCTTTCCAGGGAAACAGAATCCATATCGCACAGTTGGAGAATACAAAATTCAGAAATGTACATCAATTTCCCATTTCGATTCTCAAGTAATGACTGGCATTGCATGTAGATTCCCAAACTCCTATGACCCTCTAGTTTCACTTATCCTTGCCATACGTGAATTCATGCGTCTAAGATATTTGCACTTGTGGTTCATCATGAATGTACCAGTTTTCATACTTGAGCTTAATATTAAAGTTCAAATCAACCTCTCTAGTGTAAACTTGACTTGAAGTCTAAGTTTCAAGCGTTGACAGTAAGAAAGTTTCACTATTCCGATGCTGATGATGTAACTTGTGAATTATTTAAACATTTCGTACATCCAACATGGGTTACTTGATAAATTTTCAAGTTGGATTTTAAAGAATTACGACTTGGTTATGCATCTTAAGTAGTTTGAAGACTAAATGGTAATTCTGTAGTCGTACCAGTGATGTTAGTAAGACCGAGTTTACACTCGTGCCAACGCGCGGTTTCATGTACTGTATCCATAGTTCTAGAATGTGCCATATATAGGTACTGTATAGATGTTGGTGTGGGTAGTGTTACAAGATAATTCAGAAAGTTTCATGGCTGTAAGGTATAGAGAGTAGTCAGAGTTGGAGGAAGCGAAGGAGGATGGTGAGTACTGTGGATATGGAGTGTGAAATATAAGCAGAAGGGGGTGTGAAAGTGGTTGTGGTGGTGGTGATAGAGGTGGTTCAGCGGTGCCAGCGAAATTTGCATCTACACGACGCAGTACGTAATGGAATTAAAACGAGGTGGCGCTGGGTGTAATTAGCACGCCACAAAACGTGAAATCGGGACGGACACGCACACGTATGTGCAGAAGGAGTGAGACCTTTGTACTGTATGTTTATTTTGGAATATAACCTATTCTCAGCATCTAGCTATTTATGTTGACACTATTCAAGTGAATCCAAAGATGTATACATTACAAATGATTGTATGGATTGAATCTTCATCGAAAAGAGGCTCAAAGCTTTGTGGGATGTATTGTATCGGTTTCCCATTTTTATTTATCAGTTTGGCTTTGTACTGGAGATGATATTTACGACCAGAGCTTTTAGCGATATGTTATCGTGTTCATGAATTTGGTTTTTATATGTTCTACCGAGGAAGGAATGAACTACAGCTCGGTTCCTTTCAGCATATTCTCTATTGATCCTCAGGAATATTGAATTTTATCTTGAGAGATGGTCCAGGTTTTATGTAGCTTTTGCAATTTCTCAACATACTGACTGAAGTTTTTGATCATGTTATGTGGATTCACTTTGATCTGGAGCGAAAGAATAAACCACTGAGTGAAGGATGGTTTGCCTATCAGGAATATTGATCCTACGAGACGATTAAACTTGGAACGGGATAATTCTCACATCATGTCTTGATTACTCTTATCAACTACAATAAAAATTTGATAATGAATGTGAGAAGAAATAGGATCAATGCTGATGTTCAAAGAGTTATGCAGTGACTGTGTGGATCATTTTTCTTCGTTGAATGTCGCAGTAACTCGAAGCCCACATGAAAGTATACGTGCGTTGATGTGATAGAGCAGTGGGAGAGCATCGAGTTGACGACGGTACTTCGAATGTTGACACAAAGTTGACGAGTTGGTGGACAAGCTTGTGAGCAACATCAAGCACAGGATGTTTGCGTGGTCTGTGCTTTAGTCATATAGCGCTTCTACCCCCATCACCATTTTCCCCTTATGCTCTCAACCATACTTCTCTCCATGTACTTCTGTCGGACAACTCGGAAAACTCATTTTAATATATGCATGACGAGAGATCCTGTATAGTTTTAATGAATTGAATAGTTTATATAAAATTTTTTAATGGAATACCAAGTATGAATGTTTCATTTGAATGGATGAACACAGATGTTCGTATTTCTTTCTTTTTCGTCGTTTTTGTAATTTTAAATTCATGTATATGAATTGCGTACTTGGAACGATGAAGAAAAAGCATCAGTCAGTGGAAATCTAACTATGCGTTCACAATTCTCACAGTGAACATCATTTTCAGTGTCCAGACTTGGCAATCCCGCTGGCAATTCTGGCAGCCTCAATTCGGCGTCCCATTTCTCTCAATACGAATTGCAATATCAAATATTATTCTGCAATTTTTCGACTCGTAATTATCATGAATCAACCGTGCAAATATTATACATATGCCATAGTTTGCATTTTTCAGAGTCGACGAGTGTAAATCAGTTTACCACTCATAGGACTCGTTTTTCATAATTAGACACGGTACACATATCCTCCTTTTTTTTCTATTACTGGGCAATCGAACGCACTGTCTACTAACAGTGTCGATTGCGGTACGTATTTACTGGTATGATTCTCTTTGATATCTATCAACATTCAAGCTTCATAGATGATAGATTCATCATCAGCCACTTCGCAACTGCCTGACTTCAGATCAATAAATGGTATATGTGTGGTAGATATGTTTTTATGTTCACAAAGTTCGATATCATTTCAAAAGCTTACGGGACTTTTTCCATGAGAGTCCTTGTGAATAAACTCAGGCCATGGAAGCACCGTTGAAGTGAGTCTCATCAATTATCAACCAGATATTATTGAGCTGCGTACGTAATGGGGTCACAATTGCACAGAAAGTTTTTTTTGTCTGTGTGGGGAATGGAAAACATTTCCAGTGAGATTTATTACTTTATTAATGATCATTCACAAAACCTCTGTCTATTTCTTGCATCCTCCATCCACATTCGATAAGACTGAGTTCTCATATCTTCCAGTAAACAATCCAGGATTGAATGGAGTTTATATCGAGTTATTCGCCAGCAATATTTCATGCATCGAGTATCAAAGACCAAAGACATACGAAATTGAACTGGAGAGAATGTGGAAATACAAGAAAGCAGTAAAATAGATAGGAAGAACTCTCGATTGAACATTCATACGAGTGGTGCGTTCACATTTGTGGTTTTATTCTCCCCCTACATTTGGCCAGTGACAAAAGACGATTTAGTTGATCGCGTCCCGAGATCTCTGTGCACACGAGTTGAAAGCAAAAGCGAAAGGGAAAGTGAGTGAGGGCGAAGCGTATTGACTTCCGGAGTGAGAAATTGTCGAAAGTCTCGCGTGACTTGGGCCGTGGTCCTCACTCCAATTTCAGGCGTTTAATCTGTCGGGCGTTTGAACTTCTTTTTTATTTCTTTTTCATTCAACGCGTGAATGAAAGTGAGAGTGAATGTGTGTTGTAGGATGGGAATAAGCTTGAGACTGATTGTCAAGGGGTGTCTCTGTATTGGTCCAGAGATAAATAATCTTTGTATTTACACTTCTATACTGTCTGATGTCTCTCACACTTGACAGATAAATAATGGCACCCACATTCCTTGACAGTGTGACGCTGTTGTGAGCTGTATATTTACTTAAACGTGTGAACATTCCCAATAGTTTATTCTGAAATTCATCAACATATCCAAGAGTTAGAACTATTGAGCTGTACATCATAAAACTGTACGATCGTGGACTCTTTTCAGGTTCTGTTGGTTTTGCACAATTGCACTGCACTGTTGTCAGCCATGCAGTGAAGCGACAAAGTGGTGGAGATCTTGCGATGCTGCCAAATTTATACTTATTTGCTGGCAACAGTACTGAAAAATAAAATGGCGAGGTTGAGAATTTTACAGATGAATCCAGTGGTTCAGTAGCTTCACAGTGTCTCATATAGACTATTGGAGTCACAATCGCATCATAACACAAATCATAGAATGAGAGTTTCATTACATAGTTGATTTATCATTAGAGAATCATCGAACTGAAGACATGGGTGAACTCGAGTTGAATTTCGTACCCCCAAGAATTAGCAACGCTAATCTTCGATATTCACCGTACATAAACTAAACTCCTCGACTTCGTGCTGCGATTGAACTTTTGATTATTCGAGACGAAATTTCCTGCCCTCTCATCGTTTCTAGCTGTAGATTCACATTTATTCTCTTCTATACCAACCCCTTGTGGTATTAAATTGTGCTTCTCTCATCGTACACTGTGCTCTCGCCCTTCCACCGTAGAAACTCAAAGGCCAAGTTCCAGTTAGGAAATTCGACGAATTAACTTTGACCTGTGGAGAATAGTCAATGGGACTGAGCAAGAAGGAAATAGGTTATGTTGCATATAGATATATATTTACGTGATTATATACAGGTATATCGATGTCTGCAGTTACCACAGTTTGGATAGGATCACTTGAAGACACAGAATAGTTCAATCTCCTGAGTTATTACAAATGAATCAGTCAACAAATAGCGTGAAATTCATGAGATATTTCTCGTAGAATTAATTAATCATTATGCATGATATGTACCGAAAAGTTCTTCATATAATATTTGCAGCACACAAGCGATGGACCTGAGTTATGGTACCCATAACGAAAATCCTCATCAAATTCGCCATTTCCCCAGATGGGGGCATCTCAATAATTCATCCACAATCATCACCTCGCAGTTTTTATTCACAAAACGATTAATTGTCAATTTTACTGAACGACGTAAAAAATGAGATGTCGACCAATTCGAAAGCTGGGTGAAGAGAAAAAAAATCCTAAATTACAAATAATTGACGATGAATTATCAGGTCTGACCTCTTTCTTGCTACGTCATGAAGTTCATCCGAGCAATATTTCATGTCCACGTTATAATAAGTAAAAAGAATCACTTTTCATTTTTAAATATGAATGAGTTGGGTGAGAAAATAATTAAGGGAACCACCACTTGGTGAATCTGTTCGTAGACACGCGATGGCAGGGCAATAACGCGCTTCGCGAGTCTAATTCGAAAAAACGATTACGTTGTAGAAGCAGACGCGCTCCGTTGAATCGCTACGTTTGGTTGAAACTCAATGACAGAGTCGAAGTGTATGAGGATAAATTTATATATATATGTGTGTATTTGTGTATATTTTCATGCCTTTATATATATATTTATTGCTTGAAGATAGTTCAACAACGTTTCTGTCGCCAGCCACAGTGGGACCATTATCACATGAAATATACCACTTCGTTGGTTACACCAGCGTTTTACCCCATTATTGCGTCCATTCCTCTTGCTTTTCACGTAACACTACATGCACTTCCACTTCATTTTTTATATTTCATATTTATTTTCTTGAATTCAAGTCTTCCTCATGAACAAAGGGAAAACAAATAAAAACAAGTTTTTTATTGGCATATTCAAAGTGGCTATTCATGTTTGGAAGCTTTGATATTACGTAATTTATATGGTTCTTTCATCGTGTAGAGAAAGGAAACGTATAACTTTGGTTTTTATTAAAGTAAACTCGAGTTGGGTATATTATTTGCGGAACATCACGGTGAATAAGTAGTTACTGTGGAAGCTACTGTAATTAGATTCGTATCACGTTTTGAATTTGTATGAGACCGAGCAAAATGTGTTGTTATAATCAGTACAGATGAGTTTGGGGTCATGTGAAGATTCACACGATTTTTTTATCGTATTGTTGATGCAGTTCATGAATTCGATGTAAATTTTCTTGGATTCTTGTGTGCAGTATGTAAATACCATGAATAAAATTGGTGGTAGGAATGTGAAGTTTTTATAGAAATTGGTCAGGGATTTCTCGATTGATAAAATTAAACAAAAAAAGTGTCCAAAGTTTTCAGTGGCTTCTCGTTAATTTTGGTTCACTTGACTTCGAGCTTCCATCACATCCAGAGGGTTTTTATACTTCATTGAGATTATCAGAATTTGCGTCTGGAAGAGATTCATAAAAAATTTTAACATCTAGACAAAAAGAATTGAATTTTCTAATGGAAACCTGTGCAAATTTCTTCCATAAATTATCTTCGTGATATTTCATTTCTATTTCTATTTGTTCGCTTCATTCTATTGACGAGGATTATTCTCTAATTTCTATTGAACAGGTACTGACAGGTAGAGATAGGCATTAACGCGATTGTAAACATAGTTATAAATTGCCATACATGAGGGCATGTAATTTCGCGCTTGTTACGTTGTAGACAACTATACGATAAGCCATCGAATTATCTGTGGATGAACGGGGGAGGATGGAGAAAAGTAGAGGAGAGAGCGTCATGTTTGCGTTTGCCCCGGAGGCGGTGAACGTAAATGTAGAACATTCCGTTAATCGAATATTTCGCCGAGCGACTAAACTGCAGCGCGCCCAGATGTTCTCACTTCATCTCGATATTCCATCATATTCATAATAACCGTTATCGGTCTTCAATGCATTCGCCACAAATTTATGCATGTGTAATGTGTATGGTGCTGTATTGATAGATATAATAGAAAAAGAAATTGAATGTAGTAAATCTGCATTTCTACCTCTATATGAATACGAAAACGGCAGAAAATTCATAAATACGAATCAGAATTTTGCCAATATTCATAAACATCCATGATATTTCTATCAAATTATTTTATAGAGAGATGTTTTTGTGAAATTGATAGAATATATGAGAAATACAAGACGTTCGCTCGTTTCTCTGAATATTATTTCTAAAATTCGTTTGTAACATTGAATTTGATATTCGCGATTGAATGTGAAGGGTTTGTGGAGCTTCTGGCGGAAGGAAAAATAATACTAGAAAAGAGAAACATATGAATTTATGACTTGTGAGTGGCTGGTACCTTTTTTTTTCATCTGTTTGCCAGATGGTTCAAACAGTTATAAAATGATAAATTCAATACCAGGGGGAAATTCGAGTATCGACACGCAACATAAAACGTATTCATCATTACATTCAATAAACGGCATTTCAATATTATCGCTTTTAATTATTTTTTGATGAAGTTAGTGAATATTCACATGAATCGAGTCGTATATAAAATGCTGATTAATTATGAAATAGGAGCTGTGACATGAAATTGATGTTTCCACGTTAACTATTCGCAATCACGAAAAAGTGATTTGACTCTCCGTTCCAATCAATAATCCGCTTCGACTTAACTTTGCATACTCCACAATGATTACTCCATTTTCATTATCGAAAATGTCATTCCACTTGCAAGTTTTATCAGTTATAAAATTGAAATTATTCAGCGAATTGATGTAATGAATGGAGGCAGAATCTCAAAGAAAATCAAGTTGCTAATTATTCATTTTAAAAAAATATTCACTCGCTACAAACGACATTTCATCAAGATAACAAAAGTTGTTTGTGAAAAATAAATTGAAGAATTATTTATATGCAATCTCGAACCTTGAACAAGATTATATCAAGCTCAAACTTCTTCACCCACTCTACTCCATATTATGTTAGAGTTTACACAGTTTATTCAAATTTCCATTCCTATTCTTGTCAAGTTTCCTCATGTTCACTCTCTCTTTACATACTGCAAAAGTTTTGCACATTTCAATTTGAATAGAGGACGCGTGTCGCGAACAAGTACACATACATATCATATATGTATAAAATTCAACTGAAACTTGAATATTTTGCAAGGTTTATCAACTTCGTCCAAAGAAATACACGCATCAAAAACTTGACGACATCCTCAGAACCTGGTTTCACACTTGCAGAACTCTACTCTGCTACCATATACAACAAAGAAGAAAACTATTAAAACTTTTTACAAGGCCATTTTTTCCATCATTTCTTCTTGTATATGCCAATCTTGCAAGATAAATAAAACAATTTCCTGTCTTAAAATGAAATGGTCACAATATTATGTTCTTTAGAATTCAGATCGTTACAATTGTTAAGAAACTCTGGCTGTCAATACCAACAATCTATGCCACTCACTATTAAAGTTATTGCTCCAACTTTTACAATTGTATTCACTATCACACAGCAAAATTATGGACAGTTCCCGAGATTAAATCACAAATGTACTTCCTGGAATTGATGAACGAATAAAAATAAATTTCTATCATCAATACATTCAAACGAATGATCACAAATAATAAAACACTTCATGTTGAAACAGTTGAGTATATCTGCAGCATCAGGTCAGATTCCACATAGTCCCCAAGTACAACTCTACTTCTTCAATGATCCTTCTGATGAATTCCAGGTCCAGATTCCTCAAATCCAACACAACATTACAATTGTCCTCGTTGCATCCTGCCTATTGATTTTTTTTCAACCCTTCAAAAACGAACAACAAATTACAAATCGTATTGTACTCCCTCTCAACCAATTCATCACAACTCTCCTCATCAATCCACCAAATGCAACTTCGCCTAATGCAACTACTTCAAAACAACAACACAGACAATATTACCAATCTAATAATTCACATAATACCAACTGTCACATTCATCTTCATCCATTAATTCCTGAATTTCAATAAATATTAATTCCCAATATTCAATAACTTGACTTTGCAATGATATATGATAATTTCAATGCAGATATAAATGCATGGAGTGGTTATGAAGCATTATCTCATGCCATTCCGTAATCATCCATCCAGAACACAGAGCAACTATATATTATATTAATACAATATATATATACAGCCTCTAGGCTTTCATTGTTCGACTTTGTGCAAGCCGCAATGAAAACCAAGAGAGGTCACACTGTATTATATACGTTCACACATAGACGTCTATGTATACGTAAAAGTACGTGACCCACGACTAGTTTCACTGTGTTCACGTTAACTCTAAGCGATTTTGTGCCCACGCTCGTGTCACTTCACATCTGTACACGGCTCTAAGCTAAATGGTGAGAGAGAAGAGGGTGTAATAGCAGAATAGCTAAACATCTATGTATATATATATGTATATGGTATGTTTAATGCTGCAGAGTGGTGTGCAGCAGTTGCGATTACGCTCTTATCGATCTCTCGAACGTTTTGTTGTGCTTTGTGTTGATGTTATTGTGGTGTGGTATATGTTGACCATTCGAATCGTTCAATGGAATTCTGTTCGTACCTGCATATGTATACACAGGGAGATACTGGCGGGGAGTGGGTGTGTGAGGGTGAGGAAGGAGAGGGGTGAATGTTCATTGGGTTAAACTGATTGTCCACAGTAACCGATCAGATCAATTGATTGTTTAATAAATTTGTGTTCTTGGATAGAATGAATAAATAAATTGGAATTTTTTTTTTTTTGCCTGGATTATTTGTTCTCTGACTTTGTTTCAATGGATTACAAATGTTTTGTGCTGATACTTTTTTCTTCTCTGGTGTAACATTGTGATATTTATTTTTGTTTGGGAGGGAATAGATGCATTGTCTATAATTTTTTTTTCTCATTGTGTTCGATTTCAGTTACCTCAGTGAGAAGTTGAATGGAATAGAGGAGAATGAGTTGATAATAGAGTGTATGCTGTAGATTTTTATTTTTATTTTATTGTGTGTTGTGTGTCATTGGGGAGATGAAAAACTAAAAGTGAAAATGTTTCGTGTAACCGAAATTGAATGAGTATGGATCAATCACTCGTCTAACAATTAAATCGATTCTGATACTGCTACACTTCGTTGATGTGATAGGGTAGGTTGGAATGTATCTCTGCTCTGGACGTTTTATATGATTGGGATTTGTTATTTGATTCACGTGTGTGGATCGGATCAATACATAATGTGATTTATTGGGTGGATTGAGGAACAAGAAAGCATTGATTGAAGAAAAAAAGAGAGGATTCATCGACAGTTGAATATCAACAACTTTTCCAGCCAATCGTGTGGATCATCTTGGACTCCTTCAGAAGTTCCAGTGGAATTCATCGATGAAACAAATTTTTTCTACGTTTTTCATGAAGTTAAATTGCGTTATTTTTATGTTGAGAACAGAAGTTAATGGACATTTTTATCGAGTGTATTCCACTAACGAAATCATTATAAGCTGCCTTCATGAGGAAATTTATGATGTATATTCGAGTGTATACTCTACTGCGGAAAAAAATATAAAATTCTGTGAAATCCGATTAGAAATGTGATAGAAAGAGAATAGCATCATGATGAATTTTCATCTTGGCGTATTTGCCTGAACAATTTATACGCGTAGTGCAGCTAATTGCCATAGATTTATTTCTGCTTCTTCTTTTTACTTCATTACCATCATTTTTATCTGACGTTCGTGAGATATTTCTATCGCTCGTTTTATTCGCTTCCCCTGTCTTTATCCTCCGTCAGGGGATTTGCCAGTTTTAATTGCAAATGCGGGTCCTTATTCTCGTGGCGAATGCGCGAAGGAGCGGAGATTCATGGCAATTCAAAGGAAAAAAAGAGGTAGAGTGAAAAAAGAGTGAAATGAAATCTTAGAAAGGGAGTGAAAAGAAATAATGTTAAGAAGTGTAGGAGGCGAATCAGGCAATTTAAATGCTGTGCAATGTTAAAAAATGAAGAGAAAGCAAGTGAGATAGGAGAAGAAAGTACCAGAGCGGGATAGGATATTAAAGTTAAATATAAAAAGGGCCTTTAATTAAAAGACTTTAATTTGTAACGAGCGAAGGACCGTGCGAGCTCGCTCATTCATACTAATGACTTACTATAGCCGCCATTCGTAGAATTAAAAAGGCTTCCTTACCCCGTATGGGAACTGAAAATTAGGCTAACAAAACTAATGAGTAAGAATAATAAATAAACTGAAATCGAGGGAAAAATTGTTCTCTCTTCATTTTTTACACTCACCCCAAACGTTTCCTTCTTCTCACATGTCAATTTCTTCTATGAGTTCACCCGATTCTTCACAGAATTGCTATGTTGTACGAGTGTGTGAGTATGTGTATGCATGTATGTGTGTTAAATCCGATGGGTAGACAGAACGAAGCAATTTGGAGGTTGGTAATCCTATACTAAGCCTTGAGACGTCGTCATTTGGAGTGTTCCTACAGTCTCTCTATTTTTATTTTATTCTCTATAATTTTTTTTTTCTTCGTACTTATTTTTCGATGTTTTTCATTTATTTATTTCTTTTACTTTTGCTGCTGCTACTGCTGCTTCAAAAGCCTCAGTCTCTCTTAATTTTTTGCTTCACTCCTTCACTTCATATATATAT
>JABMBR010005073.1:0-72149 GCA_018881525.1 Meteorus sp. PSUC_FEM 10030008
TAAATATATGTATACACCGAAACATAAACGTTACATCACGTATATGAATTCAGAGAAAACAAACCAAATCATTAGAGTTTATCCCTATGATAAATTTTCATGCGATTGCGAGGAGAAATGAATAAACAACATCGTATCACGGTGTATAAAAATGAATGATCGATATAGAATAAATATAAAAAACATAGGTTATGGCGCATTAATCTCGAAGATGAAGCAGCACATGAAAAAATACAAATAAAAGAAAGCCGCAGATAAATATACGACGATTATTTTATACTCGTGAACTATTGTGCGAGTCTAGCTCTTCATTGACTCGTACGTTTCTTCATCATTATTGGAGGTAGGCGAGAAATATAGAAATAATTTACCATGCAAGTTTTGTAGATCAGGCAAGATGCGTTTGAGTTTGGGAAACAATCGAGGGAGACGAAACGAAAGAAATCGAAAGGGACGGAATGAATGGAACGAATTGGTAATATGCTAGGGCTGGACCTTGGCTCCGTCAATCAGAAGAGAATAATAGATGGAAATTATGATTAATTGACACGTCTCGAAATGGAATTGATGGTGGGATTGTACCTCTATGTTGCAAGCAAATACCAACAAGAGGAGAGAAGAAAAAAGAATCACGAGAAGAAATTGAATTGAGTGAATTTGAATATTATACTGAAATAATTGAGGGGGAGGAACAAGAGAAATTAAACAAATTGAATCGATTGTGTACGCTTGTTAGCTTTTAGGGATGAACAAAGAGTCGCAGTGATTTTTAATAGGTATGTATAGCGTAGGGTATTAAAACACCAGCCGCCACCCGCCTTCACCTTTTCCCATCACATATCATTATAGTTAATTAACCAACGCATTTTAGTGTGCCCCTCTTAACATAATAGGGGCCGCGACGTACAGCGATATGCATCAGCTTTGACACATATACGTTGTTATTCACAGTGCCTCGCGATGCGTTTGCAATTAAGCAAAAAATATGAAGAAAAGATGAAAAGGAAAAATTATAAAAATAAATTCATTAATCAATTAAGTAAAAACAGAATGGAAATAATACTGAAATTCTATTTCAACATCTTTCAAATATTTTTCCAATCAGTAAAATATAATTGACTGACGTTGGAATAAACACGTACTCCACTTTTTCAACCTTTCCCTCTTTGCTGTGCCTCTCCTCTCCCTCTCCACAATTGCTCGACAATTTTGTTATCGTAAAACTAATTATTGCAATGCACTAAACATACACAGAACTTTTCGCTGAACGTAGTTGCCAAAGAGGAATCTCGGCGGCACAAAAATATTGAAAAAGTTTTCCCAATTATTTCTTTTTCCACTCTCGTTCTAAAATAAAATCAGGTCATGAGATGACTGCACCAGAACGGAAAAGGAGAAAAAAATCAACAATAAACAGAAAAAAAAATTGGGAATGTATGAAAAACCACGGAGAGCATGGAGAAGAAAATACGAGAATAACTCGAGAAAAATTTGCGCCTCATTGTAACAACAAAATTATTTTTATATACCCGTTAATTTTAGCTTTACATGAAAATCGAGGAAGCTAAAACAAATATTGCTATTTAATTTTGCACTTAGACACGAACGTACAATACCCCTTCTTGATTCTTTATAGCTCCAACGAATGGACAATCAATAACACGTAGGTATATGCGTGGCCACCCCTCCGCCCTCTCTTTCATTCGTCATTCATATCACCTGTCTTAACTTCTCACAAAAATATGGTGAGAATATTTGCATATGTGCCATATCATGAAGAATATATCCTGTGTTATATATATTCAAATGAACCCAACTTTGTATGAGATTTCTCAGATTTTTTGCACGTGCAACTACTCGAGGAGAGAGACTACAAAAAAAAAAGAAAACGAGAGAGGGATAATGATACACAATATAACATGTTTGCGTACACTCCACGACAGTTTTTCTTGTCACCCAACCGATATGTTTCAATATATAAAATAGCACAAGCGTGAGAGACGTAACGTTATATTGCATAAATTATTCCAACAATTACTTCAATGCGTCACATTTTGCTTTTCTATTATTAATTATGTTCATATTGAGAATCAATCATCGCACAATTCGGTCGATACCAACAAACATCTACAATCAATTTTATGATTACTGAAATGAGAAAAAAGAAAAGGGAATATATATTAATTATACTTAATAACTCATCGAGCTTGTCAACGTGGCAATTCATTTTTCTCAGATGCATCTGGAAAATAGATTAAATCAATATATAATATTACTTACAACCATGATGACTAGACTTGTGAGTCAATTATGATGAATTTTATATTCGTAGTTCGATAAATGTACGTATATGTATATACATACATGGGTGAGGACCATAGTGAAGGTGCTCGTGGCCTGATAAATACTCGCACAGAGGAAGCTTCAAGCTCTATCCTTCAACTCCCCTCGGCGAAAATATTTTTTTTCTCCTCTATATTTATCCACAAGGGGAGAGTGCGTAAATGGATGAGGATACATGTTCACGCGCGTGTGTCAGTATGTATGAACGTGGATGGTTGCATATTGTCCTTTCTAGTGTTCCTCGCGACTCCTACAAAGTCAAAATATCAATAATAATATTAATATTCATAACAATAACAATAAAAACAAGACATAAATTATATGGACAAAGTCAAGGGCTAGAATTTAACGAACAGAGAATAAATCTCATTTTTCAAAAAGTGTAAATACTATATACATTGGGATGTACAGGTTAATGTTGAGTTTTGAATACTTGATAAAAGATGGAAACAAAAGAAAAATTAGACCAATACTTAATCTTCCACTGTAATGTAGGTAGTTGCTGTATGGCCTAATTTTTTTCCAACTCGACATCAACCAATCCCTCGAGATGTAATAATAAGAATAATAATAATGAAATTGAAGGAAAGAAGTGGGTGTCACTCACGTCGAGCTTGAAAACAAATAAAAGGAATAAAGTTAATGAAAAATAAATGCTACGAACAATCTGGATGTGACATGTTCGTGCAGGATTAATTCGCTGAGTATATACATATATATTTATGCACGTATAGCTCCGACATATGCATCATTATATGGAAGCTTGTGTTCTTTTTATTGAAGAGTGAATACTCCCAACAAACGTAAAGATCTTTTTTGAAGAATCTGTTCGATCGCCTCATTAATAAGGTTACGTGAAAAAGATGAGGAGAAGTGTATAAAAATAATATATAAAATACATTATGTATAAAGTCAAAGTGTAGACAGTAGAGCAATGTGAAGTAGGTATCACAGAACAGGAAAAAAAAAATGAATCAATAAATGAAACAGTATAATATTGTTTTCCTTGACGTGTGGGACACGAATCGAACGGTCGGGACCACTGAGCGTCGTCCACATTTCAAGTGTACAATACTTAGTCAATTACGACGGGCTCTAAAGATCGTATAAGACAACGATCTTTGTGTGCAATCTCATTTCTACTGCAGAAGGAGTTCGTTCCTATTCATTGTCCTTTCCATTTTCACAGAATCACCCATTGTCGACACCATTCAAACACAACAAATCCTGTTTTCTTTCTCCTGTTCCTCTTGGAGATGCAACTGATGTAAAGAAAATAGAATAGACAAAATAAAGTTGATTTTTAATGAGCATAAATAAATAAATCATGCCAAGCGATACGAATTATCATGACTATATCTTTGACATTTTCCTATATTGCTTTACTTAACTCTTACGGCTTTTAAGATATCTAGACCCACGAAACTATATGAATCATAATTTCGTTTGGAATTTTTTCTTTCAATCTGAATTTATAAAAATGTCAATATTAAGACTATTCACGGAATACTCACCATGGGATTTGGAAAAAGAGCTTTGTGCATATAAATTCATCTTATCGTCTAAAATTGGGTTTTCTCAACGTCCAGTCTATAACACACTTAGAAAGTGACAACAACATTGCAGGCGGGAAACCGACGACAACTCCCCGTCCTCCCATTTTGATTTTTTCCTTGTAATTTCGCAACATCCCGACGAAAATGAACTTGCAAGGAAGAAGAAATAATCATATCATACCTATTGTTTATGTATATGAACAATTTCAAATAAATAAATTTCATCGAATGACGAGATTATGCATATTGTTTAGGTTTCAAAGTTGTTAGGTTATCATTGTACTATGGATAAATATTATGAATGTTAATGTTGGACGTAATTATATCTGGAGCTATGTAACTAGATTAAAATGTAGTTAAAATAAAGTAAACGGATTACCACGAAATTTACAAGCTGTGAATTAACTGAAATTGACCCAGCCCTACTGTGATAATGTGGAGGACATAATATCCTCATTGATTTATAATGAATATCTGAGTTCCAATTAGCGCTAGAATGATCAATAACATTTTGCGTTTGATCTGTACAAAACAAGAGTACTGCTTTGAAAACGGTCTACCACTCAAAGGCGTTGATGCGGAGTACACATGTTGCAGGAGTGGTACTGTTTATACAGTCAGACGCAGGCTGAACGACCAAGGTTAGGATTTGATATACAAGGTATATTGTTATCTATACATTCAAGAATATATATAGATATATATATCTACACATACATACTCGACATATAATGAATCTCCCTTTGGCTAATTTACCAAGATCAAATAACAGTTACATGCCACTGTACACAATAAACTTGCAATTGCGAAAGAATTATTCTATGGAAAAGTCAACATTTTCGACACCATTTTGAGATGAAGGGAAACTTATTCATAATTGCTACTGAGAGTCGTCATTTCCACTTCTAAACAATTGTTAAAGAGAAAATTAACCATTTTAACTTGAGTGTTAGATGAAAGCCTACAATTCATTGTTTGCGATGAATCAAAGTGTGATATATTGCTGATTGTTCGCTCTCATGAACGAAGACGCATTTTTTTCAAATAGTGAGATGAAAGTGATCATTATCAATGCCGTGAGGTATCAGTTAGAATGCAAATAATCGATTTGTTGTATAAACCGCATTTAATGAACGCGGATGAATCTTTGTTATCATTACGTATAGACGCGCGAAGAATGGGGTTAAACAAACCGGCGTCATAAGTTATGTTCAAGTGTAAACAGCAGCGACTTCACGGATGGAATTTGCATCGGCAACGAAAATTTCGCGGTATTTCAAATTTTGCAGAAACTCTCTCAACAAGTTTTGATTGAGAAATTCTTTTTACTTTTTTATTATCATCCAGGGTTCTTATTGGAACTCCCATAGAAAACATGAAGCTGAATACGTTTTTCAATATTTCTAGGTAGCTGACCACTTCAGTATCAGGTACTTTTACTTCAATTCTCTACTTCTAATCCGAAATGCGGGAAATATTGACCGTTCACTCGGATTTGCGGTGATACAAATCTCATGTTTCAGGATGTTGGTGTTGCAACTGAAGATTTATGTTTCACTCATTTCGGCTCGGAATTCAAAGTGGTTGATAGCTATAACGAACGTATGAGATTTGTATGAGCATACAAGTTTTCTAGCCATCTCAAAAATAACCCGGATGCCTCACACGTGATGGGGCTGCATAAGCATAACTATTTCGAAAATGAAAATCATGCAGGCGGATTCATGTGAAATAAGTTCACTGAGATAACATCCTTTTCCAAGTCCTCCTCCGAACATGAGCGAAAATTCAATTAGAGCCGGAATACAATCCAGCAATCATACCAGCTGTGTTTAATAAATAAAAAGTCTTAGCATGAAAATGAAGCTCATTCAACAATAGAAAGTGCGAAAAAGATAATTAGCAGTAGGTTTATCTTTATACAAAAAATTTTCCATTTAATTCAATTATAATTAGCAGCGGCTCCTGGCCGAGATTTAATGAATCCTACTTTTTCATACTTAGTTGATAGAAAAGTTCGCAAAAAAAAATGAATAGATAAATGAAGTAAAAAAATATGAAATGGGACCAAATGAAATCACACAAGAAAAGGATCATCAGCAAGTAATGATGATTACCGGAGTTCTAGAGATATGGATGAATAATTACAAATACAGTCAAAGTTGCATCCTCCCGATGAAGACCTGGTGCATTCAATGCGCTGATGGCATATACACGCGTGGACGAGAAAGCTCGATCGATCGAACGCCCAACTTCCGGCATGCGCAAACCAACGGCAGTTGGGTTGTTTTTACTCCGCTACCAGATGACGATAAGCCCTTTACGAGATCCAACATTAAACTGCAGTCAATATAATCCCATCTCAATTTCTATTTATAAATATGCTTTCATATTTCATTGGATGATCGTGTATGCATATCATACGTCAGTTGTGATTATTTTCACAATGTAGATTAAAGTGTCGATGGCGATGTTAATTTAATTTTTGCTCAACATGAGAATGAAAATAAATTGAAATGAAAATATTCTTGGTCTGGCATTCACAAACAATTAGAACATCATCCAACTTCGTATTTATTTTAGCTCCAATGTCCATGAATTATCCATCAACTCAGCATTGTGATATCTGTTCTTGGATTGGTCAACCCACGAGGTTTATAAATACTAAGATGTGTCGCGTTAATATCGATCCAAAGCGAAATATATCTCACATCGGATCGCCATAATAAATTGGACACTTCCATCACAGACAAAGGACAACTGAGCAATCTGTGACAATGTGAGAATGATGTTACACCAATTAGAAGTACTCACTTATTATTGTTGTACCAAAGCAAAAACAGCGACCAAGATGAAATGAAGCAAAGCGTACAGTCACATGTAGACTTTGAGGCAAAAGATTAATGACCGGCAATTAACTTCACGGCTAAACGAATGCCATTTGTCTGATGTCTGAATTCTTCCTGTATTCCCGCACTGCATCTTCACTTTTTCTTTTGGTTTTCGTTACAATTCAGAGATAAACAATATCTGCAGTATTTCTTCTACCTTACTTTAATTATATTCATCTCCTGATATTTTAATTTCAATATATAATCCTGATTTAATTTAGCAGGAATTATCCTTGGTGGAATCCAACAACACGTCTGTAATACTTAGTGATTCATATATATGAATATATATATTTTTGAATATACCATGTTTTATATGCTCGTTTATAATCATGTCTCTGCCAGACATTTGAATTATGTTTCGCAATGGAGAATCGACGTGGAATTGACTCAACAGAGACCAAACACGTTGAATGTACCGAAATGTTTAAACATTCCCAAGAGGATATAAGCCGTCCACACAACTGGGCGCAAGTTAACGAGCAACACGACAGAGATTTCCCACGTGACATGAGGCTGCTCCCATTCATTGTCGATGAAGCCACACCAGTCAACGCAACTTCATCATTCTGGTTCATACTTTTCTACTTTTCCACACTTCTTCTCATCGCACTGACTGTAAACGAAACATCAACCTTATTAACTACTCTTTTCTTGAACTTCCTTCATGAATTTATAATACTGTAGGAAATCCGGTTTATCATTTATTCGTACACATTAATTATACAAGAACTTTATGAGATTATTCAATTATCCGTGTTAAATATTTGTCTCAGTAGACTTATGCTCCTCAATACCATTTTTAAGTTTTAAAGGATGCACTTTTATCTTGATCCTTGCGCAAACTTCCATTTTTTTCTTCTTAAGCAGAAGTGGAAATGTAAATGATGTTTTTCTTTCGTTCGAGTGGTTATTATGTTTAGTAAAGTTCATGCTCACCTGACGTTGATACGTACTCTGAAAGAATTGAAATTGGTCCATGGTCATGCAACGTCTGTCAGAAATAAAACTTCACGATTCGCACCTTCATCACAATCATCATGAGAGTTAGTAGCGTGAACAATACGGGACTTGAGAGTATCACATAAATTGACAAGTCCTCAACGACGAGTAATCATGCCATTGATCTTGATGACTGCAACGTACTCATAGAAATGCCTTCACCATCGATGCACAGTTTATCCAATCACAATATGCTCAAATTTATGAGGTGATCATGTCACATGTCATTGAACAAAATAAAATGACATACTTGGAATTACCATTCGACTGAAAAACAAAATGATTAACATGATGTTAAATGAGGCGATCGATAATGTGATTACGTACAAGATGAACTCAACTGTGAAATCGCAGGCTTGATGTATTTTACATCAAATTTTGAAATCATCTGATGATGACATTGTCAGTGTCATTACTGATAAGCCTTCGCAAGGATATGAAGTTTGATGTGATATCCGCGCAAACACTTACCACATAAACCAACGGCATATCAACCAAATCCGCATCGTCATATCCGCATGAACTTTCTCCATGCAACTATGTCTTCAATGTTGAACTAGCGCAAGCTTCGAGGTTGGAAATTTGGTCGAAAATGTCTGTCCAATATATTGAATGAATAACCGTAAATCAGTTGCCGAACACAGAGGCAGTAGGACGTGCAGATCAATTGTGGTGGGGTGATATTCATCGCACATTCCATATGTTATAGGTATGTGTAATAAACAATGTACATTTCACAAAATTCATCTTTGTGTGTATCTTTCACCATTAACTCAATGAATATTGAAAATTCTTAGCATTCATAGTGATCCAGCAAAATTTTTTCTCCTATCGATTCCTTCCAGTCATGTTGGTATCACAAAAGACTGTTCTCATTTTACGCGATTTATGTACAATTTTCTGCAGTTAATCCGCAAGTTGTAGAATCAATGAAAATGATCACTGCATGAATATTCGAAAATTGTTTTCAATGTGTCATACAATGTGTCATATCGCGCCTAAAATGTTATGAAAAAGGAATTAGGTGACATTGGTGACAGCGATTACTCTGTTTGAATCATTACCTGTAACTTTTGTCTTACATTTATTCACACAATAAATTGATGACACCTATGGTACAATGTCCCCACCATAGTTTGCAATCCCCCACACCCATCGCGTATTCAGTATATTGCCTTGACATCGTCGTGGTCCAGTATAAAGCCATGGCACACCGTGTGATCAACAATTGGTTCGTGTTCACCTCTGGGACGAACGAGTCTCACAGGTTCACAATCGGTGATCACCATCATTATTAATTCAATAGCACTTTATCATTTTGATAATTCGCGTCATACAGAGCAGTACACCTGGAATAATAAAAGGAGAAGAAACTCAATAAGGAATAGAGCATCATGAGTTTGACAATGTTCAAAATTATCGTTACCTGGACTTTTTGTCTCAATCTTGTTCGTCCAATCCAACCAACTTGCCTTGGAAAAACTATGTTGAGTGAGTACACAACCACGTGTTCTTCTTTTTAATATGTATAAATGGAATGTTGATGGTTCAAAAAAAAATACGACCAGCTGCAATGAATATGAATAAATATACGTATTGTAAAAAGTTTGAAGATGACGAACAAGAAAAGAAAGTGTTGGTAAAGAGTAGTGAGCGTCATTAGTCTGCTGCACTTGCTGCCTAGTTCTGTGCAATTCATTTTCCTACAGTTTCTTGTTGAGAGGGTGGTGGAGAAACGAACGAAAGAAAGAAGGCAGAAATAGTAGAAAGAGTGGCGTGCGACCTGAGGGCTGGTTTTGAGAGGTTGTTGCAAACCTTTAGCCTCGCGAGGTCAAGAGGGATCTTATGGGCTTACGTGCTGCGCTTCTTTTTCCGAGGCTTTTACTCTATTCAGCTCTATATTTTTTTTCAATTTCAATTTTTTAAAATAGTAACAAAAATAATTTATGCCCGCTTCCAAGTATATTCATACTTATACTAATAACTGTTTACATCCTTATATACTTAAAAAGTATCAACACAATTGAAGATGAATTTCAAAGTATAATTTCTACAACTGGAATGAGAATACGCCTTCATATCATTGTAAATTGGAGAGCATTCGATGTTTCAATAACGATAAAAAAATGCGGTAGGTCGTTGGATGAAAAGACAGGCGCTTTTGTTCCGTCTAGTGAAGTTTGATTAATCATCAGTACTTTGTGAATGCTTTCTCAGCCATCTATCTCTTTCAAAAATTGCATATATAAATCTGGCAACTCATCATTATCCCAGCCATTCATTGCTACTCGTATATATAAATTCTGCAGTGATTACCTAACCTATTCTCACGCGTCATACGGGCTCGAGATATTGAATGACCAGAGGAAAAAAAAATTGCAAAGAGAAAGAATAAAAATCAAATGTCAGAAAAATACACGACGATTCAGAACAATTTTTTTTGCCTTCTTCCGGAAATTACGGAGGCACGGCATGATACGTGGTGACACACCTACATTATAGAATTTATGTCGTGGGAAAATGTTAATTCAATGTAGATGTACATGACACTTTTGATGACACGGTCCATAAATGTTATATCCGAAACAATTTATGCATGACATCATTCTGGATTTTATTATCGAACTGATACTAAATTCAATATGCGAGTTTGATATTCCTCCAATTTCAATCATTATTTAATCAACACAAACATGATGAAATCAAATATTTCAAAGTCCATATAACACGAATGTTTGATTATCAATGAATTCTATATAGTCAGTCATCGTTCTATTTACTTTTCCTCTTTTCCTATGTTTATCTCCTTTGTTTCTTCTACGGGCATTATCAAGGGATTCACGAGATCGATTGACAGAGCGACGATTGTTATCCCAATGTTCGGTTAAGAGCACATTAGCATATAACAAATTCTCTTTCACCTTGAACGTCATTGATCGCTGCTATCCAGGGGGGGGGGGGGCTGAAAGCAGATTCATTAATTTTCGTACACGATGACTCTTCCGATGACTCAGTGAACAATAACGTAGATGACATACCCGCAGACTCTATGTCACCTGGAGCATCAAACCCACAGCAAAAATCCCGAAATACTTCTTTGCACATATATAGAAATTCTATGAATAAATTTCCATTTTTTATCGATCCAAAATCATTTTATCCATATTTATGAATTAATGTCGATATTGTAAAGATTCAAAGAATGTTTTTGGCCTCGTCATTCCAATTTTAATTAACGCATTCTCGGATATTTATATCTCTCCTTTGTACTTTGTAAGTTCCGTACATCATTAGAATAATGTGCAAATAGAAGTTCGTCATAATCTTTATTCATGTGTTAAATAGGAACCAGTGGTTTATCCTGTCAGGATAAACAAACAATTTTGGACGAACACAATCGCCTACGGCAGCTGGTTGCGCTTGGACAAATACATGGGCAGCCTGGAGCTGCAAACATGATGGAAATGGTGAATAATTATTTGAACATAGAAAAAGCATTGTTACCAGTCAAATGAAAATATACAGTTCTAGTCGTGAACAATGGCGAATTACTGGAGCACATGATCTAACAATGCATTTGGAAAACATATTTTGTCGTGCAACATTTTTGTAACGGATACGTTAATGGATTTGAATGTTATCCATTTGGAATGCTCGGATCAACATTTTTTTCACTGTCTTTTTCTGTTATCTGATGAAATTCATACGGGATTCCGACATCACTTTCCTCAACTTTTGTTTTCATCTGTTTTTTTTTCCGATTCAATTTTTTTTATCCATTCATTGAAGGTCTGGGACGAGGAACTGGCTGCGACGGCGCAACAGTGGGCTGACAGTTGTGCTGAATCCCATGACACATCCAGGCACGTTAGTAAGTGATATAAATTTAAGATAACTGAATACTCCTTTCAATATTCATGACTCTATCAAAAGTGAAAAAAGCTGATACAACGAGTTATTCTCTCGTGTCTTCCTCAATGCTTCTCTCATTTTCATATTCTTCCACCTGTTATATCATCAATCAAGAATTTTTAAATCTTCTTTCACGGTGATATGCTCCCACGTCAGATCGTAAACTTTTTGTCTATGTCGGCTTTAATGTTCCGCCTTCGTTGAACCAAGCTCAAGTTTATGATCACATTGCGCGGACATGCTCGAGCACTATAACTTTTCGGACTTTCATGATTTCCAATGTAATTCTGACATCAAAACTTTTGATAGCAGGGTTCCAAAGTCTATCAAGTCATTGACTTCAAATGGACCAATACGAAGATTTTTTTTTCCTGTTCTTTCATTAATGGGAATTCTTTCCAGGAAGATTTGCTGTGGGTCAAAATATAGCAACCACGTGGACGACCAGGCCTCCTGGGCCTTATGATACACAACCAAACTGGCGTCGACAAATTTCTGGTTGGTTCAGTGAGGTACAATTTTATCGGTCTGGATATAGTCGCGCAACGGGACATTACACACAGGTACGCAATTTCGACAATGCCAAGAACTTTCAGTGCTTCATATTCTCTTCCATTCTGCTCAACACATTCTTGTGCTAGCGACAAATTACATTCGTTCACCACCGCAGATATCCACAGATAAAATGAAATCATAATTCATAATTGCGAAATATTTCTGGATAACTCGATGATCATGAAATGAAGTATTACTTTCTCGTAAGTTCTGCTTTAGTTTGAAAACTGGAGCAAAAGTCCTTTGAATAATTCCTCTATGCACGGTCTACGGTTTTTCAGATTGTATGGGGAGACACGTTCATGCTTGGCTGTGGCTATTCCTTTTACTACGACCCTGCGCGAGGATACACCAAGAATTATGTTTGCAACTATGGACCGAGGTATATCCAGACTCAGTATGAGAGCCATTCCTCCTAGTTTTCTTCTTTTGGATCGATGTTAATGTCGTCCCATTTTACCTGCATTTCGTCCTCTTGTACCTTACTCTCCATTTTTTACTTCACTTTCTTTTCCTCAGACATTCATTCGTTTTCGTTCACTGACTTTTTCTTGTTTCTGCAGCGGAAACTTGCTCGGCTACCAGCCATATCAATTTGGGCAGCCTTCTTGCAGCAGCTATGGAATGTCGTACTCCAACAGATATGCAGGACTTTGTTGTAAGGATACATTGGATCAGATTTTTCGTAAATAAACAAAATCTCATTGATTTATCATGCAAAATGGAGTAATAAATTGTTTCTATTGCAGCAAAAGGAGAATATGATTATCTCGGCTCGCTATGTACTTATGGCTATTGACTGTATGGAACACTTTGATGTAAGATTGCTTAGACACCAATTTTCACTTTTCCATCTTGGGAGGGAAATAGGAAAGGAAGAAGAAACGTCATAATGGAAATCCTACGCTTCGTTGGAAACTACTCTACGACTATGTAAATTACTCTAAATTGCTCCCCACGGATCTTTCTCTTCTGTAAAAAAAAAAAAGATTTTTCTTTCGTACTCGTGGGAGTCTTGCAGTAGTCTTAGTTACACTTGGATGAGAGTTTGGGCTTTGTCGTCGACTCCCTTTGGATCTCACCACAAGGCGTTTCCATGAAAAAGCTAGAGGATATGACAATTTACTTGAAATTACCTGTTTTTTCATGAAATAATTATTTCGAATTTCAGTTCTAGTCGAAAGTTACCATTATTCCGGTTCAGTGATTCGAATATTTGATCAATCATCTATGAAAAATCGGGGATAGTATGATACTATATTTTATCGTTGATGTTTCGCCTACTCCAAAAAAAGAGAACACAAAGTTTTAATGATGAATTCATTCGCTGGCAGGTGTTAAAATATTAACTACAGATGTATACATAAGAGGTCGTGATCTCTAGCTGGTAGTGCAAATTATCACACAATCGTAATCGTTTTCCAACACTAAAATATTTTTTATGTAGATTAATACAAATGGTTCGAGCTTTTTCTATGATCTCTATTACTTCGAATCACATACATATATTTCTATTAATAACTGACTTGTCATTTGAATTATAATGAGCCTAATAAAAAACAATTTAAATTGATCGCCATGATGAAACACTTTATTTCAAGACCCTAAAAGTTGGTATACATATCAAAGTACAAATCATTGGGTAGTTCAATTTAAAATGGTTGAGGCCCCCAACGATAACCGGGCAATCAATCTTAATTTTTTCGCTCGATAAAAGTCGGGAAACCATGCTGGTTGTGAGGTACAGGGTATGTATTAAAGTAAACTGCGCTTCGAGTCTCAGGTCACATCAGAAAGTCTTGAGACAATGTCACAAATAGTCACCGAATGTTTTTTGAAATGGAGACTGATCCATACCACCTTCGTAGCATACATGGTTATATTGCAGTTTACGGATATCATTGGAAAAAGGTTACCACCATCCGGCTGTCCTTCAGAAGGTGTTATTGGTCAGAGGAATATTCATGAATATTCAACGCCCTGGCTTCATGTTTACAAATATTTATGATACTTTACTTCCTCTTTTTTTAGAAACTAGTGAGATTGACTGCGAATTAAAGAGACAAATCGTCGCTATCCACAATGAATTTCGGCAAAAAATTGCACAGGGCGAAGTGCCAAATCAACCACCAGCAAGGAATATGCAAGAAATGGTATGTACACGTTGAAAATTCATGTGCTTTGATGTGAGAAAAAGGGTGTTGATGAAATGGTGAAACATGAGTCTCAATAGACAGGTTAGACAATTTGACTCACAATGGAATGCCAACAATTAATTTCGACTCACAACGAATGTGAGGTTATAATTCACAATGCGAATACGGGAAATGTTAACAATTGCGTGGAAATCGTGTTACCCATTCGGATGCCACTTATACATATGTGGAGTGAGGAGAGATGAGGTGGATGGGAAATGGCATCAGCAATGTACTCTGATACTCTGTAAATTCATTCTAACCACAGCCGTGATTATTCAGTGTGATATGCTCTAGTAGTTTTAAGGGTGATGTTTCATCACATTGAAATTAATAGTGATATATACACACGCGTGTATATATGTTGTGTCACAATATAGGCCTAGGTTAGGAATGAAAGTCAAGATTCAAAATTCAGAAGGTGAAGCATTGTACTCATCAATTTTTGTCACGTACAAGATAATTTGTGTAGACTAGAAATACATTTCGATCTCACAACTCGTATTTGTCCCAAATATTCTTATTCTTGCTAACTAATTATATATCCCATTTTTTATTGTTCATTTTTAGTTTTGGGACGATGAACTGGCTCTCTCAGCACAACGTTGGTCACATAATTGTACATTTGCGCACAGCGAACCGATTCAGCGATCTGATGGTATCGTGGATCTTTTTATAAAAATAATAAATGTTGCAATGATGTGTGCTCTTAAGTATGTTCTTCTTTCAGTGAGATTTAATGAAGTTGGTGAAAATTTAGGACAGACTAAATCCAGAACAAAATCCGACCTAAAAGATTTCAGGAAACACATTCAAAAATGGTTCAACGAATATCAAAATTTCAATTATGGACCTATCACTGCGGGAAATCTGCCGAAATCGGGACATTACAGCCAGGTGAATTGTTTCAATTAGCGAACTGCTGGATGGTTGTGATCGAACCTACGAAAGTATATAACAATTCATCATATCAATCATATTTGAAGTTAATTGACGATATACGATGTATTTTGATGAAGCAATTTCATCACCACCGCTCATTCAATTTAATGGTCAATATACAATGACTAAAATCATTAAATGATGGATTTATTATTAACACTGATTGAACGGGATTCTTCATCACTGAACAAGTTGAAAAATTGTTCCGTTTTTTCCGTACAGATAGCTACAGCAAATTCCTATCTGGTTGGCTGTGGTTTTTCGAGATTTCTCATCAGAAAAATTTATTATCGTCTTTATGTTTGTCATTACGGGCCAGGGTAAGTACCTTGATAGCAATACATCCACAATAAAATGACTATCAATCAGTCGCCCACAAAGGCTAACTTTCGAACATTTCAAGCGGAAATACCTACGATTCACCGCCATACGAAGCTGGAGATGTAAATTGTACCGGCAATCTCGAACCTTCTAAGACATATAAAAATCTCTGCAGTATGTTCGAATGTTATATCACCATTCAACATCAACGCAAGTTCTATACTGATCATTTGAATTTCTACTTTATCTTCAGCTCGAAAAGATCCGCCATCGCAGTCGCAATGTACAAATTCAGAGATGATCGGTGAACGGATGCTGGACACAGTTTCTTCTTCAATCATGCCATCCACCATTAAACCTTCAACTGTTTCTGAATCTCTTGATGGTACAGGATTCTTGGATGAAATATCAAATCTTGGTGATATTATCAGCAGCGAGTGCGATCACGTCAAAACATTTGCGGACATTTTGCACGACGGTAAAGTTACCAACGATATCCAGATTGATAAAATGTATAATGTCATATATGTAAATGGATGGAAAACACGTGATTGAGAATTAATATCGGAAATGTAAGGATGATATGAACATCGAGTCTATTGAATTTGCTTTAAATACAGTTTATTTTTCGAATTTCTGAAATATATAATGCGTGTATATGTATTATATACTATTCTGAAGAAATTACATTCGCATCAAAATTGATCATTTCGTCTACAAAGATTTGTTGTATCGATTCATATGAAAAATCTTGAAGAAATTCGATCCTCACCCCAAAACTTGTTCATTCGATGATGTTCATGAGCGGAAATAATTTATTTATCTGGTTTAAAAACAAGAGAAATTTAAAAAAAAAGATATGACACTCGATAGCCAGTCTTATCATATTCTCATAAGTTGATGATAATTCTTACGACTATTCAGATTGAAAATATGTCTGGAGGTCCCGGTCACTAAATTCTTTTTATCTATGGAGTAAACTTTGTGCGGTTGAATCGCGATGTGATTTGAATTTATTATATATCGGTAGTGTATTCAATTTTCATGCTTTTAGTTCCCAATGACGTTAGAGAAAGAGGGTCGAGTTCACTGCTAATCACAATCTCACATTGTATACAACACACGCAGTTTTGCTCACATTCTCTCTTTCATATTGATATATTACACATCTGCGGTTTATGTACATTCATCTCGCACGAGGATCATAATGTTTGTATACTGAAAAAATAACAGTGTCCTCTTCTACTCTTACTCATCGTGTGGCCATGATGAAGATTATCATAATCACATTTCTCCATTGATGGTGTTCTTGAGTACACTCTATTTTATTTAATATTTATTTGAATTTGGCTATCGCATCGGCAGGATAATGATGTAGTAACATTACTTCTGTGGTCGTGGTGCTGGTTGGAACCTGGGTAAACTTAGGCCAAATTTGGTTTCGATACCTGATAAAATTGGCACAGCAACTTCATAACCACCAATATGATCGCTGTTTTTAGATTTCATTTCATCCGCTACTCCTACAGATGGTACTTTCAAGTCTGATCCAGCAGGCCGACTGGAAATGATTAAAAAATTTTACATGTAATATTTCTGTGGATATTATGTAATAGTTTCGAGTTTTGATGATTTTATGTTCTGTAACAATGCACTCACGATCCACCGAAGTCGACGACGAACAATCTCTGCAGAACCTCGTACGTGAATAAAGTGACACCGAATTGCGGAGATGATCTAAACACTCGAGCTATAAAAAGAAACATCATATTCGATCAAATTATGAATCCCATTCATACCTTTTTTTTTCTATTCTTGCAATTTCACCTGCTTTAGTATAAACAAAACTCACTTGCTCTGTTAACAAGATTTTAATTACGATAATAAATGACGATGATGGATTGAGAACATGAAAACGAGCGATGATCGTCGTGGAACTGAACGAAAAAATTAATGAACGAATAGATTGATTAAACGAATAGACAAAATGAAAATCTCAAGCATCATGAACGAAAAAACCAAAATTCTCAACCAGACTAGAGTGCGAGAAAAGATAGATTTTTACTCACTAACCAGTAAGTCGCCAGGTCAAATTGGGGAAGAAAGAAGACCAAAATTGGGTGCGCCAGGTCCCGGAACCCGGCGCAAAATATATATTCAGATTGGATTACTATCGATCAATTGTTTTGGAAAAAAAAAAGACGCGACACCTTATCCTATCATTTATTTCATTGATGAACTGTGCTCTATTTGTTTTTATAGAAGTTAAGTGTACGTTTGACATTCTTGTATATGCAACTAGAATCATAGTCCAGTAACAAATTGAGTTTTTTCAATGGAGCACAGTTCATATTGATAATTCCATTTTTGAAGTTCTAAATTTGGATACATACCTGTTGCACCCTTCCAAAAAGCTCGAGGCCCCTCTTCACGGAGTATTTTTCTTGCACAATCCATCAAACCATTGTACGTAGTTTGGCCTTGTCTTGCTACTACCTATGGAACCGGAAGTTTGAAATGCAATAACATCGGCAAGAATAGTAAACGAATATATTGGAATATTCGAATCAATACGTACTTGTAGTCTCGTTTTGATGACATCAGCGGGAGTAACCAAAGCTGCCGCTGGTACACCTGCGATCGCTCCAGCCACCAACAAAGACAGAGGAGTATTATAACCACCTTCATCAGCAAGTTTCGCCTTTGTATGAGCATACATGGGGAAATAAATAGCACTGAAGGGTACATCACGGAGAAAACAGGCCCTCGCACCCTATGGATACCAAAATCAGACATTATTTTCGTCGCATTAGAATTCTCAAATTCAAATATGTTTGATTTGTACTTTGTACAGTCCGAATAAGCCCAATTCCTTAACAACTGCCCAAGCACGAACTTTCTGTGCTCCAGCTATCTCTCCAGCAACTTGTAAACGAATCTTCACGATTTCGAGAGGATTTGTGAAAATAACTTGTGAACCACCAGCCTAGAATCAATACTATCAGTGCATCGTAATCATGAAAATTCATAATGAAACAATTTGAATGAAAAGTTTCAACTTACACAAGCACCAGAAATAATTTCGCCATAAAGTTGTAAATTTCCATTTTTATCCATAAATTTATCTCTTACAAAGTCATTCACAGTGAGTTTGATGGCTTTTTCGGGTGCCACGCCCATCAGTTGCGGTACTAACCCACGATAGAGCCCGAAAAATCCTTCGTGTCTAATAACCTAATACCCACATAACGAGTATAAATGGAAAGATGCTACGATGATTCGAATAAATGAAAATTCAATCACAAACCTTTTTACAACAATCAAAACTATTTCTGTACATGAGTTCACCAATAAATGAACCAGTTCTTTGATTTTGCATACGTGTTTTCACTAAATCGATAGGATATACAGCCGTTGCTCCAACAGCACCACCAATTGATCCCAGTACAAATCGATATCCACTTTCCAGTATTTGCGTACCAATTCCACGTTCATCAGGACTCTGCATATGATATTTGAAATACTGCAATTTTCACATCGTAACATGGGTTGTTTGTAGTTTGAAGTGTGCAAACTTACCGACACAGCTTTTATTTCAGCGATACGTCTAGTGACATGTTTGAAGTATTGCTCAGGTGTGATAGCTACTAAATCATTATAAATAATTTTGTTTGTCTGTCGGAGGAGATCACAGAGGTGAAACAGGATATCCACTTCTAATGGTGTAATTTGTGACATCATTTGTGCTGAGTAAAGGAATTCTTCCTTCGTCACTTCTTGATATCGATGTCCACTCGTAGCGTTCAAATAAATTCTTTTTATGAGCTCCATATTGTTGAGTAGAGAATTGAAGGCCATGAAATATGGGAAGCTGACTTTTCGCCCAGCTTGCCCATGGTTCATTGCGACTGTCAAATTGTCTTTAACTTCTTTTGTTAGTAAATGACGTTTAATGCTCAACATTATTTTTTCAAAATCGGAAACTGATATAAAACCTGCACCATCTACATCAAATTTTTTAAATGCCTCTGTTGCATATTCTTCATGGAAATCATGAAGAAATTGACTGAATTCTGCATAACTGATGAGTCTTTTTTTGTCTTTTCCGAAATAAAGTTTAACGAAACTGCTCTCCATATCAAATGGCATTTTCTGATGCAATTCCGTTTTCTTCATCACCTCAACGAACTCCTCTGCAAAATAATTCTTCCATTAACATCAATGTCCTACAGTTTTATCATATAATTGAATTAGATTCAAATTCCAATGAATTACCATACGCAACCATTCCATTTCCATTAGTGTCGAAGAGTTGAAAGGCAGTTTTGTACAGAGCATCAGGAACACAGAGTAGCCCCTCGAACGCTTGGAACTCGGAAAATGAGATGAGCCTTTCGAAAAAAGCAGACAGTGAGGTGAATTTCAGAAATATTATCAACAAAACAATTTTCATTCGGCATATATCGAACCGGAAAAAATCGTACGAATCTTACCCATCTTTGCTTGTATCGACAATTCCTGCAAGGAGCGCAACTGAATCGGGATTGTATTCTGCATCAGTGTAAAGGCCAAGGTAACTCCGAACAAAGTCAGTCGGGGTCATAAACCGCTCTCCATTTTTTTCCTGGGTCGCATACTAAAAATACCAAACATGTCCTATGAACTATACTGACATTATTACAACAACAAATTTTGCTGGAGAAAAAGGAAAATAATCGATTGCATAGCTGCAATTCTCTCCGATAACTTCAATAATAATCACATGTAATTATTTATAAAATAATGATCGCAACCAATGTCTTTCTTAATTGGATCTATCATATTCTGAATACATTTGTCATGTGGTGGCGTAATGGCCATTTTTTATCTTTATATCTGATCTGAAACGACCTCAGCATTCACAAGGGGAATGAAAACGATTATCTATCATTGCTGCAGATAAAAACGGATAGTGAATGCAAAATAAGAATGATATTGTGTATCGATATATGAGAGTCGTTATACATAAGAAATGAAGATATTCATCACTCACCTGATCAAAAATCTCATGAAGCCGATCACTATTAGCTCGCTTCAAATATCCAGATCCCTGCAAAAAAGAGAAACATTATAGAAATTTCGTCACATAAGAAAGATAAATCATTTATGACATTGCAAAAATATAAATAAAATTTATCATCTCTGATGAATTCTGATCCCAAATGAATATTCATCGATACAGTATTTTTATTCACACGATTGAATCGATCATAGCATGGACGAGTTCACGATCAAGGATAGCATGTATCTTGACCATCGCCGAGAAGAAAAAACATACAAGAAAATGTGTTGTGTAAGATCAAATGCGAAAGTTGTGATCATTGTCAAGAAGCCAAGTGAGACTTAGCAACGGCACCGGTGGGAGCACGGTATAAAAATCTAACGACCTTGTCCCAGAGTTTCAGCTCACACGTGTGTCTTCTTTCCCTATTCGTTTCATGGTCACGTGCCTAGCGCATGATACTGACGATAATCCTTATCATTCTAAAATTGTAGGAGGGAAATCAAACGAGAACAAGTAAAGACATCGAATGCATCGACATTACATGTCGTTCATGTTATAGAAAAAGTCTACTCTTTAATCATAACGTACTTTAGACATGGGCATGTCACTGGTTCGAATTGCAGATTATATTTATCCTGATAATCAGCGCGAACTTGATCTTGCTCCGATATTCACGCGGCCTACACTGCCTATTCAGTCTTGATAAATACAATGTCAATGAACACTTAATAATTTCGTTTATTTCCCTCTTATGGGAAAATTGTATAATGATATGTGGCCGCGTGCAATTTCATTCACTATACTTCTACACACCACAAGGTATATAGATGAAACTAAATGGAAACGTAGCGCCGACCCTGTCAGCGAGTGAGAGAGATGAAGCTTCAATGCAGAGTAACGCAGATAGATGATGATTCCTTCCCCTCTCCTTTAAAATATGTACAACTCGTATTGACGAGAAACACATTTTACTCTGTCGGCACCATCGACATCCTCAATTTTAAATGCCAAAACATGTGATACAAGTGCCTGTATATGATATTAAAATTTATTCTTCGCTATTGTCTGAATGAAATGAATTCATTTTCCACAAGACTTATTCTGTTCTCGATTCAGAACGTGCACCAGTGGATTTAGTGAGATTCTAACGGCGATTCAACAGATAATTACAATAGTTATGCAACCGATGTGTAAATCTTAGAGGAAAACGAAGTGAGTTCTCCTCGTTCACATCCGATATAAGCGCACTGCCGTTTCTCTCGCGCTTTTTTTTATCTTCTTACTCTCACATGATTTCATTATCGTTAATTATCCACGTCATACTGACGCTCTCGCGGGGGGTCTCTAGATCGAGTCCAGGGTCATTAGTATCAACTGTAACAATAAAAAAAACTTTACAGATAAAAATTCAAAATTTTTATAAAATTCTTCTTGTCGTCTTCATACACTTGATTGTCATGAATTGAGTAACCTGATAGGTGAGCGTTGATGTGCATACTGGATCATTCTGAATTCCATCGCGATGAATTCTAGAATGTATTGATGTAATGCATTCCTATCATGCATCACTGCAACGAATTCAATTGAATCAATGAATTGGAATATCCATTTTAATTTCACTTAATTGGTAACGAGGAAAATAAGACAGGTATTGACAGAGATATCTATACTTCACTGGAACTCAAATAGATGGTATTGATATTCTGTGCTATATTAAAACGAGCTGACGTTATCTATTCTAAACTTCTGCAATCTACACTCCATTCGTCTTGTCAAGCAATCAATTATATTCTTTCTCAATACCGATCAATCGTAGTTATGAATATTTATTGAATGTCACATACAAATTCGATTGCGACCAATTAATAAATATAAAGATAACGTAGGTCAAACTAATATCAATGAGACATTTGTATGCGTGCAGAAGGACGTATTGCTTTTTGATGTTCAACGTAGCCATATCGAACTATTAAAAAGTTATATCACGTGTATACTGAGACTCAATACTCAAATGAGGCACGTACAACGTAAACAATACATCAGTGAAATTGTTTGCACTGGCAAATAACGTTAGTTGATTCTCTTGTTATTTTTAATGATTCTCATTTCCTCAACGATAATTATCATTCATTTTTCCTTGCTTCCATCAAATATGAAGCTTTCTGTGATTCTTTTCCTATCCATAAACATTATTATTGTTCATACTTGAAACATTGTATTGAAATGAGAACTAACATGGAATTTAACGGGAACGAATGATGAGGATATTTTTCTTCCAAGTCATAGTGGCTGTGTAAAATGAAATTATTCTGAAATATTAGATTGCTACTAATGCGTGGGATATTTGTCCCAGATTTCGAGATCTCAGCTTCACTGAATTCGTGTTCACCCGTTTATTTTTCTATAATTAGAGTCTGGTGATGGGTTTAATCAGCTATAATTGAATCAACAGCATTCTACATATCTATCATTTTTATAATGAATATTCAATAAACCTTTAACAAGTGTATATTCGTATCCACTTGCATACATATCGAACACACTTGTACAATGTGAAAAAAGGTATCATGTGGCCATGAGGGGAAGTGAATGAGATCGAGAGTGAGGGTTGGTTTAGTTCCGCTGACCTCAAAACCACCGTGGCACTCTCAATCGCGCAACCATCAGCAAATCGATATTCTTGTTATATCCGCCATTCTCAAGTTCTCAAGTATTATATGGCTGGATGTCATCAGAGAGAACATCACATTCAATAATATTGATCGACGAATATACCGTCTATGTATTCACAAATAATTTTTGCAGCTTTTTTTTTCGTTACCTGGAATGTACACTTTGGAATAGAAGAATTATTACAAAGGTTATGGTATATCATATTATTTCATCATTAAGCGATACCGGTCTTTCAAATTGACATTTTTTATCTAATCTCGGAAAGTGCATTTATGTGCTTGAGTCATATGCATGCAACTTTGCTATGTGGTTGAAAGAGATGGAAGGAAACAAAACTTACCTACCTCTTGGCAGGACGCTTCAACAAACAACAAGTCTTTCAACATTCCCAATATATTTGTATTGTTAACTTGACTGTCGCACTCAACAAGTGCATCAATTCTTATTTATTTATTATTGTTGTCTCTTCTTCTTTCACACTAACAAATGACCTTCATTTGTATATAGGTTTTGAAAAAAATATCACGAAGAACTTAGTAGATGTCACTGGACGTAGTTGGTAACAATGTTTGAAAAATATTTGATAGCTCAATGTTTTAGTTATTATGCACTGTGTTCGTTCCTGAGAAAGGAACATAGAATCTGACTGAAGGTTCTATTTGTGTGTAAGCTAGCAATACTGGTATACAAGTGAAGTTTGAGTGCTTTCTGCGAGACGGAAGCTGGTCATATTTGTTTGCAGAAAATATATTTTCTAAGTATATTTTCGGTCGCTACGTGGCAGCACCATACTGCATGATTCGATACCCTGACGTTAGAAGTTAGAACTACCAGAGACATTAAAATGATTGATAACTTCAGGCATGAAAAATTGCGCGAAAATATACAATCATAATTTTTTTTGTTGTTGCAAAAACGGAAAAGTCTTAATATTAAAAATTTCTTGACATTTGAAAAAATCCGTATGAAATTGTTCATCAGTTTCAAGAATCTGAGGCTACCGAGGATGATGATTTTGCGAGTGGAATGAATGACGCTTGGAATATATAAACAAAGACTGTTCTCTATCGGCCGTTCATTCCGCGAAACACCCGGTGAGGAGGAATATCAGAAAAGGGATATGCGAATAATCGTATTATTGGAGATTGATGAATAAATTGTTGGTTATTTCTGGAATCCAGAGGTGTCTTCTTTGAATGAATCTAACTGATGAAAAATGAATGAATGTCTACAAGAACGAAGAAATATAGCAATGACTCCAGGAATTCGCATGTTACTCGGCTAATGGAAAAAACCATGTTTTCGTTAATTTTCATGAATCACAACGCAGAAGTGTAATAATAGAAAATAAGAGCGTCATAACCTGGTACTCGATCAAATTCATTAGTCACGTCGATTGTGATTGGTTTGGCAACAATGACACAATGGTTGAGGATATCTCGTCGATGGAGAATCCCCAATTTCAGAGTTTAGAGAGGATGTAATTAATCTGCAGTTTCGAGTTGCAAGGGTTGTTCCATCCTAATTGATAACGTAGTGAGCATCACAATGATACAATATAATTTCTTTTTCATTACAGTCACACTTTCATCATACATGCATGACCATTAATTATTTCTTTCTGCAGTTCAGTGAATGTATAAAATTGAACCCAGTCATGTCCTTCAGCCTTTGCTTAAATGCGGAGGTATCGATATATAGACACACTGTCATAAATAGAATACGATGGAGGGATTCGGCGATATTAATATCGAGTGACACAGAAGATCAATGCATAATAAAAACGGAAAATCCAGTGACAAAACAGGAACATTGACGTCCATCTATGAATAGCACTAATTAACACAGATGTTTAGTGAGAAAAAAAGAAGTAATGTGATCTCGTAATTGAAAAGTAAAAAAATATATCGATTTCATAGAGTATGAAATAAATAGTATAGTATCATACACATACAGAATTCTTCTCACAGTAAATATCATATTCGATCGAGTTCACAGTCACTGGTCGCATTATTATTGTTACAAGTAATTGTATTAGCATCGATATAGCGGTCATACTATCAAGAATTCTGTGGAATAGGCACGAAATAACGAGAGTTCGATTGTAATTATTTATTCATAGTGTGCGCAAGCATTAACCAGGGTTGTTTTAGTAGGATGCATCAGTAGACTTTGTGTATCGAGTTCAAACTGAATGGATTTAACTTGTGAACTACTTTCGGTTTTGCTGGCACTTTTCCAGTTCCAGTCATGTATTCTACAACACTAGGGGTATTTTTTTTCCCGCTGGCACTTTTCATTCAGTTCACAGTGAGTTTCAACGACTTTCCTTCATTGATGACTGCAAATGCAACTATGGGTGAGTTAAAGTGAATGTATCGTTAAGAAAGGATATAGATAATGAAGTTGATATGTGCGAATCAAATTAGCATTTGAAAATTAGTTGTAGTGATTGAGAAAACTTTCTATGAGAGAAAAGTTCTGGCGGAGGAAACGTCTGTTACAACTCGGGACGCTTATGATAAAAGTGTCGCGAATTTTATCAGTGCTGTCACCAAGATAGCGCGAGAGCGTATGAATATCAGTGGATTGTCGATTCATGCGTTTCAAGACACTGGCGTGAATTTGGCAAAAGGTATATCATGAACAATTAATCATATCCTACTGTTTTTCCTTTAGTATGGAATGACTTTATTTGCAGATTATACGATATTACTGTCTGTTGCATCATGCAGAACCACTTGGGACTTATTCCGGCGGGCGCAGACAGAAAAATTGGTGCATTTAGCAATTAACGGTGCAAAACGATTTTTACTTGGTGTGATAATGTTTGAAATGATTTAATTGAACAAAGATAATTTAAAATGATTATTCAGATGTTGATTGTCCACGACTGCCGATAGATGAAGGTGTGAGTATTCCATTAGTGGTCCCCGGTGAGGAACTTCCACAACTATTTTATGATATGAAAATATCTGAGAAATTGAAATGGCGTCGAGCTGTTATCATTCATGACTATACGATCGGTAAGTTATTCTTAGAATATTGAATGATTAATATGAACATGAAGAGTTTTCAGTTCAATGTTTTTCAGAGAATGACACAATTGGTAAACTCATTCAAGCACTTTCGCATGAGTCACCTGACTCTACTAATAGATTGGTCTCATCTTCGTTGTTTTCGATCAAGCAAGGTTCATCAGAAAAAATTACAAAGCAACAAATAAGTCAGCTGCTGGCTTCTTTACCTCCACGGCAGCCCACCGATGATCATTTCATCATCTTCGCGGGCCATGAAAATATTCCACATGTCGTCGAATCTGTAAATATTAACAAAAAAACATTCGCAGTTTTGTTTTCATCGAAATAATCATTCATCTATGAACAGGCGAGAGCACTTGGTATGATTCACCCTGCGAGCCAATGGTTTTTCGTAGTCCCAGATATTACAAATATTTCTTTTATGATTGAGTACCTCAGTGAAGGTGAAAACATCGCGTTTCTCTATAACGAGACTCATCAAAATCTCGAACAAGATCCATTTTGTCGTAACGGCGCAATATGCCATGCAAGAGAAATGATCGGAGCTTTGGGAATCGCATTAGAAAAAGCATTGCTCGAAGAAGTTCAACTTTACGAACGTGTAACTGAGGAAGAGTACGATGCGACGGGGATTGATAAATTGGCTAGAAGTCGGATCATCATGGCTCATACCAAGGTACGTTGATTGATCGATTGTTCCAGTCGAATGTGCCTTACAAGCCACATTATCATTTCTTCTCCTTTACTAAGGACGAATTATATAATGATTCGAAAGCATATGGCGGTCGAGGGAGCACATGTGGTCGATGCATTCAATGGATTATCGCCTCAGCTATCACTTGGGGCAACGAAATTGGTCCAGTGAGTGATAATGAGCCGCATAAACTCAAACAAACCGCCATATGGACCCCCGACCCAGGTTTTGAGTTCACGGATAATATTTTCCCTCACGTTGTCCATGGATTCCTGGGAAGATCATTACCTATAGCAACTTATTATGTGAGTGTAAAATTCTTCAACTGCTATCAGGAAAGAGTACTCATAATTTGATATGAATGTTCTCAGAATCCACCTTGGCAATTCATCATGACGAAACTGGAAGCCAGTAAAAAATTACCTGGCGCAATGACGACAGATTGGGATGGCTTCATTTTCGATATTCTTGAGGAACTTGCCATACGATTGAATTTCACATTCAAGATTGTCTTAGTTAATGCACCATCGGAGATCCTCGTAATCAAAAACGTTGGTGTAAATTGCAAAAATCAATACATCCTTCTCTACATCATATAATGCTCCATCCATATTGATAGAATCCTCTGAAAGCATCGATGTCAGCGTCAGAACGAATCCCTGAGGCAGTGTCTGAACTAGTTCGTGCTAAAGATGTTTTTCTCGCCGCATGTGCTTACACTGTCGGCATGCACACTAAACAATCTGGGATCAATTTCACACAGCCAATTACAATTCAAACTTATGGTCTCCTTTCTCCAAAGCCAAAACCTGTCTCCCGTGCACTCCTTTTTGCTTCACCATTTTCCAACGAGGTACATTGTCGTAGATAAAAATCATGTGAGCATCTTACTATGTTTCTGTTTTCATTCGTTATTATTTATTGTAGGCTTGGGCGTGTCTCGCTTCAGCAATAATAGTTGTTGGACCAATTCTGTATGCAGTACATACATTCAGTCCACGTCGTGTTGATTATGAATTGGATCATCCCCATTCGTTAGTGCTTTTAGGTTTGGGATCGCCGTCCAGATGTATGTGGTATATTTATGGAGCTTTACTACAGCAAGGTATCATTGAAGGAACAATGAAAAGGATAAAATATTCAACGGTTAAGCGAATTTTCATTCCAGGTGGAATGCATTTACCAAGGACTGATGGTGCTCGTTTAATTGTTGGTGCTTGGTGGTTAGTCGTCATGGTAATCGTTGCAACATACTCCGGAAGCCTTGTTGCCTTTCTCACTTTCCCGAGAATGGAGCCGACAGTAGAGACAATAGATGATCTACTGGAACGTCGAGAAGAGTTCACTTGGACGATACCAGCTGGAAGTTTTATCGAGGATTTTCTCGAAGTCGGCTCCGTTGAAGGAGCAATAAGATACAAACAACTCCTCCAAGACTATGAGGGCAGCAGTGGGAAACATGACAGCATCACTTATGATGATAATATTAAAAAAGTGACGGGAGGTAAGCACGTGGTGATCGATTGGGCTTCCTCACTGAAGATATCATCCAGACTGGAGCATTTAAATTCTGGTGAATGCAAGTTTTCACTCGGGAATGATGTTTTACTCCTCGAAGAACCTATTTCTATGGCGGTACCATCAGACAGTCCGTATTTGAGAATCATAGACACACAGTAAGATTGACGCACAGTTATTTGCCGAACGAATATTTTTCGCTTCACCATACACATTACCAGTCAGTCATTTTTTGGTTTATGAAGGATACAGCGAATGCATGAAGCAGGATTGATGAACAAATGGATAATACGTTGGATGCCAGTTAAAGATCAATGTTCCGCGGCAGGCGCAGTCAACCGTGAAACTGATAATCACAAGGTCAACTTACATGACATGCAAGGGATTTTTTTTGTTCTCTTTTTCGGTATTATGATGATTATTGTTACCATTCACGTTGTTGATCCAGACTCATTTTATCGCATTTTTCAATTCATATTCTTAATTTATTTCATAGGGTATATAATTGCGACGGCTTTTCTCGCCTGGGAATTTTGGAAACACAAACGTAAAGTAATGAAAGAACGCAAGTTAATTCGTCCCTTCCTCGACTGATTGCTTCATTACTCCATCTCGTAATGTGTTTGAATGCTTAGTCAACATTAGATCAAAAGACAATAGTCTAAAGCAAGAAGAAGTCTCCTAGTTTTAATCGACCGGCTTCTCGCCGGTTGCAGTAATTCACCTGCAACTATGACCGTGCGAACGCGGTGCAAAAGCAATGGACATTACATAACAAAACATAAACTTTTCAGTACCACTTTAGCTTATGCTTCTATCTCTCCCACCCAATTTCCATCGCCTCACCTCCGCAATATGCCTTCACCCTTCACGCGTTTAGATCTGGCGTTTCTGCTAGCTAATGAATTAAACACACTTAGTCTTTGATACCACGTCGAGGGAATAACGCGTGCCATTGTTATTGGTGTAATTTTAACCTGGATATATTTGCATTAATGAAATGAACGTGCTGAACACGGTCATAGTATTACAAATACGTGAGTTCAATCCATCAGAAGAGTAACATGCATGATATATCTGTGAAAAATGAACATCTCCTGACCTACTTTTTGAATTGTTTGACAGTAACATCTACACGTGCTGGAAATGGATATGACATGAATGATTGGCGGCCTTTAACACCGAGGCCGCATCGCGAACGTCCAGTTGACGTCATTGTTGACGTCGTGAATGATTTGGGAATGAAATTACTTGATTGCTATATGGAAAGACCTGGAAATATAGCTTTTTCACCAGCAGGTTTGGCTTTTGTCCTCGCGGCATTGTATGAAGGCTCGGCAGGTCGTGGAAATCGACAAATTGCTCATATTTTGGGCTTACCACGAGATCGTCGCATAACCCGTATTGGTTTCCGAGATATTCATAGACGACTCCGGGTATGTATCTTCTCTACAAACTCTTAAAAAATGTCGCGTCATAGAACTTCATTCAGATTGAACTGTGACTTGTCTCCAAACCCCGCGAATTCAATCACTTTCATTTCTTACATATAGAGTTACTTGAACGCAGATACCTTTCTCGGTGGGCTTACACTCAATCGTGACGATATCACATTACGACCAGAGTACGAGGACGTTTTGAGGTTTTACGGATTCGATATTGCCAATATGACAGATGGTAATGATACAATGACGGTTGATAACACAACAGATACTACGACAATTGCTATGAATTTGGGGATGATTACAACAAGCAATGGTGATCCGATGGCAACCACGATGCAATCACCAAGTACAATTGGAGCAGCACTTGTTGCTGCGACGACACCACCTGATCCAATGACTACCACAACATCAAATACTGTTGATGTGGGTTTAACTGATTCCACGCTATCACCAATGACTACTACTCTTCAATCATCTCAAATCGATACTACAACGTTTATTACTTCAACACCCACAAACAATCCATTAGCAGAAATGATTCCTCTGGCTGTCACCACTGACAGCGCCTCAGTAGTTGCGAATATGATGGATTCCACTTCAACACCCATTACTACTTCGGATCCTACCATACAAACGGCCGAAAACACTACGATTACCATACAAAACATGAATAATGATACATTGTTATCGGATACAACAATCGGGAGTATTATAGACATGAACAATGCTAGTGATGTTAATCAAACGAGATTGATGACTTCTCCTGTCGGCAGTAATTCAAATGATAGCACGCAAACAATAATTCCAACTGTAGCGAGTGTCACAACAGTGAATAACAGTAATCAAAGCACTGTTGCGCCTATACAAAGTCGTGATGACAACAATGTCCGGAAACGCAGAAGTATTAAAAGTCGAAGATCTTTTCCCATTTACCAAGGTAAAAGGAATTTCTGATTCTTTTTTCATCCATATTTTGAATTATGTCCCGAGGTATTGCAATATGAACCACACCTCTGATTTTATTGTGTAGAGAAACCCGTATGGATTGATGATTTGAACGCATGGCAGGATTATCCATCCTCATTCGATGATGATATTGCAGGAACACCAGATCAAGGCGTAACGCGATTGAATTTTTTAATACATGGCTGTGATATATCCACAATATCAACGATAACTTACACGGCAATTTTGCCATTTGCCTATTTCCCAGCGCTTCGTGCACTCGCTCTGGAATTTCCGCTTGATGTTCGTATTATTCACTTTTGTCTAAATGTATATAAATTCAAATGTGTAAGTACATTCTCATGCTTATTTAACACGTTGTGATCTTTTCAAGGATCCACGATATAATGTAATTGTTCTTATACCAACGGAGGGTAATGACAGTAAAACACTTAATCGTTTTTTGGCAACAAAGACATTACGAAAATTAAGACAATCATTAAGACCAACGTGGGTGCGTACAACTGTTCCATCGTTCACGCTTCGTGGATTCATCACGTTGACACCTTACCTTCAACGGTTGGGAATTAAGGACGCATTTGAGCCAAGATCCGCTGATTTGTCACCAATGAGCTCAGATTTAGGAGTTTACGCAAGAGATGTTCAACAGAGCATTGGTGTGAATATTCGAAACTTTATGAAGAATACGAATGACAGTCTATCAACCATGTCGACTACCGGGAATGCTTATGTATCACCAGGTATCGTATTTATAAGCTACGGGTGCTATGAACGTTTAGAGGATTTAATAGTGAGGTATTTTCCGTAATTTGCCACGAGCCACGCAATATTCCCAGTATTGTCGTAAAACTTTGTCATATTTAACGGTCGATATACTTCCTGCGTGTCGTGCCGTCGGCTCGGAGAAGACCTTGCTTACGTAATAAAGCATTATGAGGATACGATGATGAAGTTTCCAGAGAGCTGAGTTTTTTTTTTCAACTTTGTTATGAAGCGGTAAATGTTAAGAGTCATCATAAATCATTTACCCGACATTGAATAGCTCCAATTAATATTATCCCAATAATCATACAGGAAGTCATATAAATAATTTTTTCTGCTTCTTATAGGAGATACCCAGTACGCAACACGAACACCAGTACCATTCACTGCCAATCGCCCATTCCTGTTTTTCATCGTTGACAATGAAACATCCATCGCTCTCATTGCTGGAAGAGTTGATGATCCACTTAACTCAAGAATCAATTAATCGAGAATGTAAAAAATGAAGGACGCATCGCACATACACGTACAAACACACGTACAGATTTACATTTATAAACTAAAGAAAAAAAAAGGTTTGAACGATTATAAAAAATTAGTACGTATCGGCTTATTTTTTCTTTCATATTTCCTTCGGATTGTGTAGAACATTTCTCAACTTTTATCGTACAGTTACAGAGAAACCTACAATACCATCGAAACATCATATCATTACGTAGGAGTTATTTATTCAAATTTTTGTGTTTTCCTATCGATGATCGTCATCAATTCTTCATTTCACTGACTTTGGCGTCCTTTTGGTGATTCTCAAAATAGTACGCGTACATTATATAATATATAGAACTACTAAAAATCATCTTAATCAGTCCTTAACCTATTCGAATATATTACCATCGCCCTGACATCATCGATTTACGCTAAAAAATATACATACATGTATGTATATGTATCCTCTATGCATTATAGATAATTATATAACGTATTATAATTATAAATATGTCTGTGTACAATTGAAATGTCGACACGCACACATTTCGCTGTTTTTCCCTTTGTTTCAAGTTACATTTTTCAATATCCACGGAACAAACTTGGAAATTCTCGTGCAAACACCTGGCAAATTTGCTTCAGCACAACCGATTCCCCAGGAAATAATTCCTGCCAGGAAATATCGACCGTCTCTGCCCCTAACTTGGAGCGGTCCACCAGAGTCTCCCTAATCAAATTCAAATTCAATTAGACCAATATTCATGTAACATTATTATTATTTTCATAACTACCATCGTTACTATTGTTATTATATGATATGAGTAACAAATTACTTGGCAAGAATCTTGTCCACCGTTTTCATAGCCTGCACATAGAAAGATATCTGGAATGAATTCATGTCTCCCTGCACGTAGAAACATTGATTTACATTTTTCATTGCTGACAATGGGTACGGAAACCTATTCAAAATTGAGAAGTGTTAATGATGAGTATTTCAATGTATCTCATCTCAATTATGGATTCCATTAGGATAACTTACTTCTTGCAATACTGACGGCAATGTTCCACCCTCTGATAATCTTCCCCATCCTGTGACTGTCGCATTTTCACCCACAAGAAGTTCATCACTGCCTGGTAGACATATTGGCGAAATGTGTGGTGCAAAAACTAGAGAAGTTTCCAGTCTTACTAGAGCAAGGTCATATTCGTATGTGAAAAAGTTGTATTTAGGATGTACAACTTTTTTCGCTATTCCTCTTTCTACGTACGGAAGCCGCTCTTGTACGGAAGAGAAATCGTAATCTCCCACGCGAATTCTTATCTGTGAGGTGAGTAAACTGTAAATTGAAAAGCATTGTCATTATGTTGTCCGATAATTTCTCTTTACTTATGCTTTTACGGTTGCTCTTTTGTTATTTTGTTATCCATTAATAGAATAAACGATGCCTACTCACTCGTCGACGCAATGTCCCGCCGTAGCGATCCAATTTTCATTCAATACTGCACCGCCACATCGATGGGTGCTTGAAAATCCAAAAAATGAAGTTCGTCGTACTGAAACTTGCCAAGGCCATCTACCAAACGGTGCATCTTTACCACCAACAATTCTTGTTTCGGGTCCTGGAAACAGTGGTGGTACCCCACATTGTGGTACTTCTTTACCATTGTCTTGATGATTTGCGACTGCTGATACGGTCGCTACTGAACTGGACACATTTTTTCGTGTTGTTGGTGTTTCCGTAGTGGTTGTCGTAGTTGTGGTTGTTGTTGGAATAGTCGTTTGGGTCGTCGTCGAAGTCATTTGCGTTAATGGTTCAAAATTCGAACTGATATTAGATGGATTCAATGTTGTTGCAACAACTCTTGGCGGTTGGGGGGTACGTTTCCTCGTTGGTTTCGGTTTGGCCAATGAACCAAGATCAGCAGTGGTGATATAGTGACTTGCTGAACCGTGATGTGGCTTGCCATAATCCGCTGCGTTCTAAATACACAAGAGAGAAAACGGATCTTTGAGAAAGCGCCTACTAATAGATAATGAATGAAAAAAAAAAAAATGTGTGGAGACGTCGTTGTACTTGGTTTGCGCGTAGTAGGAGGTTGGTGGTGATGACATAGAGAACAAGGAAAAAAAAAATGAACACAAACCCAAGGAAAAGAATGCAGAGGTTAGCCGCGTTAGATTTCCAATCTATCTTGAATTGGAATTGGAAAGTATTGACAGAAGATCTCATTGCGGTTAGACCGATTTCACGGTGGATCGACAGTGTCAGGCATCAAGGTCAATCGAGGTGGAACAGAGCAACTCACTTCATTCAGCGTTGAATCCAAATTCGGTCTTGACGGATGCTTCACCGTTGGTTTTTTCGTTATATCCTCGTCATCGGTCACGTCGCGATCGCCATCATTAGTACTCCATGGTCGTTTATCTTTCGGTGTTGTCCATGAACTATCCGACCAATAATGTTGGGAAGATGAACTAGGATGATTTGATGTTGATGGATGATTCGGATATTTGTGTTTCGTGATGAAGGCAGGCTCAGTTGTCACCCGCCAATGCGTTGTCTGGGCCAGTGACGATTCCGTGGGAACACTGAGAAGAATGAGAAGAATATCAACTGCAAGTTAACGTATCATTATAAGACAAATTTACCTTGTCGACTGTGTATTATGATATGTGGGCTTCATCGTGGTCCATGATTTGCTTGGTTTCTTCTGTAAATCGGGTTTTGATACGAAATTCGGTCGGGTATGAGCCAAAGCGTGATGACTAAATGTTGAACCGGGCTTGAAGGTTGATGTCGCAATACCAGAATGCATACCAGATCCTGTCGATGGACTACCACTCGCTAACCATCCAATCGGTGGTTTTTCCGTCCTTATCGTATTTACACTGGCTGCTGTAATGCGATCTCGCACTACTCCCTGAAAATATATAATAAAAAAAAAAATGGAAGAAATTAGAGAGTGACAATCGGGGAATTGAAACGTTAAACAATTAGTAATGTAACCAAGACAATTGATTCAGCAGATTGTGTTTGTATGTTCATCATTTAAATTCAAATGAATTGTAATCAGCGCATCAACTGAATTTCATTTCTTAAATCTGGCTCAACATTATTCAGTAGACCCCAATTTCACTGAATCAATTCGCTTAAAGTCTCTCCTATTGAGGTAAAGGAAAAAAAAAAGGAAAAACGAAAGACATTATTTATAATCATGACACTTCTCATGATAAAATAGACAATTGTATGTATAAACTTACAGTAATAATATTGTCTTCATCCTTCTCAGCGACCGGATAATGAACACCAGATGATGAAGGTGGAGCAAATGTAGGCGGTGAATTGATAAGTGTTGAAGCTTTCTCTGGCTTTGAGACTTGTGGATATACTTCACCAGGTCGCATACGTTGATTGCTGGTAAGTTCATCTACCATTTGATTTTTTCCATCGTCTGGTAGCCGAGCTGGTGATGATTGGAAGTCGTGAGACGGCGTATGCGGTCTCTTCGGTCTATTTGAAAGACTCGAATAACTTGGCCGTGATGGTCTTGGGGTCTTTGGATGGTTTTCAATTGGCCGAGAAGTCGTCTCAGCATTTAATGTCGTGTCAGATAACCTCGAGGGCTCAGCGGTTGCAGTTATGGATGATATATACTGATGAGTATCTGCCAAACCCGTTGTTGTCGATTTAGTTTCATTGTTGTGAACGCAACAACTGCCAAACATGAATGTATCGACGCATACGCCCACGTGTGTGCCCTCTGACTTGATGCATTCCCACACAAACATGCAAGTACCTTGAATACTTGTCCCACCACCTTGACCAGCCACACGACACGGCTTTGGAGTTATCTTGTAGCCTAGAAGAGGATTCATCCATTATCTTCAGGTATATACGCTTCAAGAGAACATAAATTTTATATTTCTTCTCAACTACAACTCGTCCATTAAACACTCCAACTTTTTCACCTGACTCATTGTCTGAGTCAAACATTGTCGCGCTCCAAATATATTTTCTCTGATTCATAAACATTTTATCTTTCAAATTTTCATTCTGTTAATATGACATTTTGATTTATTGTTATAGGTATAGAAAGACATCGATCATGTAAACGAGTTACGGATGATTTGATTGATTGATTGGTTCTGAAATTAAAATTACTAACTGTGACCTCGATTCAGGGTGCTGAGACACCTGGCGACGCTCGACCACCAGAGAATCGTGGCCACGTAACCGATCCACTGCATCCTGGTTCCTAAAAATAAAATAAAATACGGTATGTCCTCAATACGTTTCATTGATAAATATTTACTGAAAGAATTGTCAAAATATATTTCTATGAATTGTAATCCAACTTGTATCGGCTTTCTAGCGAAATGAAGAACACCCATGCACGGTATGTGCAAAACCACGTGCTGCAAACAAACCTCGTGCTCACGTGGCGGAGTAGATTGCGAGTGGGAGTTGAGGCCGGTGACTCGGCCAGTCGGGCTCTCGGGATAGGGATCACAACTGCTGAGATGCAACACGACAATGAGTAGATGAGGAAGGAGAAATAAAAAAAGGAATATGCGGAGGTGGAGAAAACGAAGACGAAGGTTGAGTTGATGATGAAGTTGAGGGAAGAAGAGGAAGAAGAAGAAGAATGGAAATAGAGGATGAACCAAAAGCGATACTTCTCTATGTGCCCTGGAGCCCATCATAATTTCAGGGGCGTAAAAATAAAAAAAAATGAAAGGATATATATAAAGCACAGATGAGTCGTCGGGAGTTGCGGTGAAGCTGATCGGTTTCCCCGAAAGATTGAATGATTATAACCGCAAGAATGTATCGAATCGAATCGCCTGACCTAATACCACCAATCGCGGTCGCGCCGGCTCAAAGATTATCTTCTGATGCGGTGAATTAAAGTCTTTATTAAGACTTAAGAGAATTGAGAGGCGTTGAGTCGTTGATGGATTAATCTCATCTGTGAGAATGGTGAAGAAAATGTTGAATACAAAACTCAACACTTATAATTCAATTAATCATCAAACAGATATTTACCTCTTCATCTGGATCTCATCATCTTCATCAATATTGTGCATATCACACATGCATAATCACATAATTATATACATAAATTACATATGCAGTGTCAGATAGAAAATGAAAATGAGAAATGTAATATAATGAACAATAGGTGTCTCTTTGGATTGATTTCTCAAATGGAAGAACGATGATGATGTTGAAGTTTATGTCTAGTATAATTTGACGATGACACACAATGGGGATAACTGTGTAACAAATTGGCTTCTGAATAAAATAAGAGAGTGAGCAGAAAGAAGTGAATAACAGAGGAAGAGAGAAAACGGGAGGCGCGAGAGTAGAGTTGATGGTCGCACGGGGCAGGAATAGAAATGAGGATTAGTTTCCTAAGCATCTGCTCTTGCACTTGCTTCGGGGCAATACCAGCGGCGGCTACTTAGTCTACGGAGGTTTTACGGGCGCGGTTGCACGAGAAATATAACGGGAAAAGCGAGAGGGTTATATGCGCGCGTGCGGATATATCTGACCAAAGTGAAGAACAGAGAAAGAATTATAGAGGAAGAAAGAAGGAGAATATATAGGAAGCAACAACCGAGAATGCAGTTTGTGAACGTGTGAGTGCGTTATTCGTCAGGACGTTACGACGATAAGAGACTCTTACCGGACTAGCCGAATGCCCCTCTCTTCTCCACCCCTCACCCCGTTCGATAACGGCCCGCAGAAAACCTGTCGACTTACACACACACGTGACCCAGAGGATATGCAACGAACTGACCCCAAAAGTGATCGCACTTTAATTGATTTTTATTCACGCATTAATAATTATTTTTCTTTTTTTCTTCTATTCTTCATCGACCTTATCAATTGACGTGTCGCTTTTTCTCTCTTTCCAGATGTTAAAAATATAATTTTTATCAGGTTTCAATTGATATTTGACGATTGAAGCTGCGAGGCAAATGACGAAAGTTGAGTGAATAAATTCGCTGCAATAACTGACGAGTCAAAAATGAGCGAAATCAATTTGTTGCGTGGTTCGATGTGGCGTGAGTGATGGCAGGATTAACAGAGGGGATTGTGACATATCATACCGTTGACAAATTTTAATCGGTATCCTATTGAGAATCAAGAATGTCAGTAATTTATTGTTGCTCGTCATGTGACACAATAGGGCTGCCACTATCCCAACCGATTGTGTACATACGTGAGATAAAAAGCGTTTGGAGCACGGAAGAAAACTGGGCCGGTCATGATCTCTCTCTCTATCTGTTTGATCGTGCATGCGTATCATTCTTTTTCTCTCTATCATATACACACGTACATGGTAGAAAAGAAAAAATGGTTCATACATATATGTATATGTCTATGGGTATATTTATCTCTTCTTTTCCTCTCTCTCTCTCTCTGAATTTTTTCTTTTTCTTTATCTCTATTTCGCTCTGTCTTACTCGGGCGCTGGATCTCATGGGGTTCGAGGCCACGGCCACCGCAGCGGCCACCGCAATCCGGTGTTGTAAAAAGTGACACATATTTGCCGATACAAGAGGACTCCCAAGTGAAGAGGAAGAGGAGGATATACTGACTACCACAATACGTCTTGTTCACTCTCCACTTTTTTTCGCCCTTTCCCTTCTCTTTATTAATTGGTCGGTTGGTGTAACCCAATACATTTAACCACAAAATTTATTTGGACGTTACAAAACGTTACCTACCCCATATGCGTGTCCCCGGATCGGCTTCAGCTTGATCGGTTCATTCCACTTCGTGTGCGTGCCAACCCCCAAATCACAAGATTATTAATTGCACTTTTGACTATAACTCAATATCACTCAATCAAAAAGTTTTATGTACCGAATGTTATTTGGAAAAAAAAAATTTAATACGTTTTGTATTTTGTCATGTAATTGATTTTTTTTTCAGCTTTCATCACTGCAATGTACAACGTGTGTTACACTGTGTCACAATAACAACACTTGAATAATTATCTCGCAAATGCGAGTCATCAACACTGACAATCATGATGACGACAATCACTGATAATTATTTGTTGATCATCATTAACATGATTATGAGTAAAAGATTCATGATTGGGCTCATATAAGAATGAACTTGTGACAAGTGTAAAATGTGTTGTTGATAATAAAAGAGAAGATGAAAGCGACACGATGTTCTCGACCGGCATAACGCCACTGAAGGTACTGACCAGTGAACGCGAGAGACCGCGCTCAAGGATTGCCGTCGATCGTCCCCCGGTGTCTTACCACCACCTCTTCTTGCATTGCCTACGGGGCCCAGTGGCGAGACGACGACGGCGCCCGCCTTCGTCGTCACAGTCGTGAGCTCTGGCTCTCGTCTTTCAACACAATTCACTCTACTCTCTTGTCCTCTCTCATAAACATATATTCATCTCATGCACCTTTTCTTCTTCCTCTATTCAATGTATTTTACAAATTCTCCATTGGCATTCAAGGTCATTGAGGGAAAATGTGCCGAAAAGATGTAACGGTAGCTTTACTGTGTATTCAATTATTTCCATCTTCAATTCTACTTATTCTCTTTCGTTTCTTCTTTCTCATTTCTCCTTCTTGATTCAATCTTCAATATTGCCACGAGCCCACAGATACGTTTCACCTTTTCGCGGAAGCAAGACAGTTTCAAGGGATTATTATAATTCCAAGTGAGGAAAAAGAAATGACGGGAGGTTGTTTTCAGGTATGACAATTATCATCATGAAAAAGAGCGAATGGTAGAAGAATGTGATTGCTGTTTTTATTTTCTTGAGAGAGAAACGTTAAACATTTGATTAATAATTCGTTTTTTCGACTCTTCTCTACATTAGCGGACCTGATGAACTTTCGTCTGGATGTCATGAACTTTTCTCATGAAGGAAGCGGAAGGCTGCGTCGTCGTTTAACGACCCTGCTGACCTAAACGTCTTCTTCCTGGTGGAGAATACCATTCTCTCGTTATACACATATATGAATTTATATGTGTATACGCTCCTAAAACCCGGACAAGTGGAATGAACTCGATACATCTACGTCATTTTCTTCATCCGTAGAAAATTGTCCACTTCACTGAATTGTACGCGATGTAAACGCGAAATTTTCATTCATTGCGCTCTATTTATTTATGAAAATATTTGTCATTTGATGTGTGTTGCTGTGCCACTTTGGCAGAACAAATATATTTACATTTATTCGTGTATGGATTTGAAATAGAAAAAGAAATTTATGTTATTATAGATGTGAACAATTTAAATAAGTACACCGTATATAAAAAAATGTGTATTTAAATTCTTCAAGTATGGATCTCCCTCCGTCTCTCTGTCTCTTTCTGGTGATGGCTACGTTATGATTTCGAAAGCGAAAGCGGGTTATAAGCAGCCCTATCTAATAGTACGATGGTACGCAACAGCTGTGCTCGTGTGTCTAGTCTTGTGCTCTGTGTGCGCTAATTTGGTGAAAGTTCCATAAAAGGAAAGAAACGCATCGCTAGAAATATATTGCGACGATTCACCTGATAGGGATGCGGTAGGAGACATCGGATGTTATCTTTATTTTATAATTAAAGTCAATCAATTTCATTTGAATTGAATCACACTCGTGTATTTATTTACACTCATTACTTGAGATATTTATTTATTTATTTATTCATTTTATACGAGTAAAACATAAATGCCATTATATTGCAAACAATTGTTTTAATGTCGAAATTTCACCGTAAATATTTATGACAATAGAATTGTTTAATTACCAGCTTAATTGTCTTTTTGATTGAGCTCGACATTGATTAGCGTCAGGAGTGCGGTGTTTAATTGTTACGAGCGTATAATATTTCCTACTTTCTCGCTCCCCTCAATAGGAGAAAGCCCCATGTTGGCCCCTATACTCTTTCAATTACCGGAATTATATTTAGTCATCGTTGGAAATTTTCATAGTTCAGAATTTAATGGGACATCAAGATGATTCATATACATAAAATGGTAGAGGAGAAAAAAAAAGTATAATAAGAAGGGAAACAAAATGTTTTCTCTAAAATATGAGGCAAAAATATTAGAAAAAGTATATGAAAACGTTTCTCTTCACATTACTATCAGAGTAGAAGTAATAAAAGCGTGAGCAAAATCAGACAATTATGCGCATGTGAAGATAAAAGGAGGAAAGAAAAAAAAAATTAGCAAGAAAACGTTCTTTTTGCACCTTCTCATCTGGCATTCTCTCAAGTGGGTCACATATATACACCATGGTGTTCTTCAGTTACACTTCTTCGTCTTGCTTACACTACTTGCCGCCACTGTCAACGTTTTATTTGCACGCAGTAGGGGAAATAATCAAACTCAACCAACAAACTATGTACTTTGAGTATCTGAACACAATTTCGTTTGTCAACATACTTCTGTTGACCTTTTTTGAAATGTCTTTCATATAATTACCGTAAGGTAGACACGTTTCATAAGAAATTTAGGTAATGTCACTGTCAAAAAAATAGATCACAACACACTTTGTATAGGTTATGAATGCATGCATACGATTGCTCAATAACTTCACCTAATTTCTTTTTATAATATTTACATAGAGATTTCCATTTTTTCTTTTGTTCTATGTAACAGTGTGACATCTTTAGATATATCCGGTTACGTTACGAGAAAGATTTCAGAAGTTTCCTTTCTCAATGCCTCCAAGCATTGTTAAAGAAAGACAATTTGGAGTGGCAAAAACCACATCTCTCAACCATGAACAAAATCACTCACCAAAACGTGATTTTTTCCATGACGAAAATCAACAAAATGTTATGTGTGTAAGTTTCTTATATTCAATTTGGAATTCATAACCTATTTGTATGTTTTTTCCTTCTCACCGATGTTATTTTTACTATAATGAAAATTTGCAACAACTAATTCGATTCTTTTTTCGACTTATTCATACATTCATTTTTTTTTTTCGAGGTCGAGAACCCAACGAGCGGACATATTTATCGCCATCAAGTCCCAATTAAAAGGAAGCGGCCGGATGAAGAATGCGATTCGAGCAGTTCGTTCCGTTCTGGATAGCGCCCACAACAGCAATATATAGTAAATGAAGGAATGGTTTAGCACAATAAATATAAATCTTTGTAAATCCTTTTTTTTACTTCACATTCTTATTACTTTTTGTACAGAGCATTCTTTTTTTTCAGTATTTCAATGTCAAACAGTCACGCGAATAATACGTGATTATAATTAAAAACAAATTGATGGATTAGTTTCGGAGATTGTACCTGTTCAGAAAAACTTATATACACCGAGGAGAATATGAGAAGATAAATGAGTCTGATGTTCATTCATTGTCGGCATTGAAGAGTTTCGTGTTAATTTCAACACCAATACAATCGGTAAAATATTGAACAATTAGTGGAAACAGTATCCAATATTTATTTTCTTCACCACAACGATGTCATATAACTGTCTCTATCACAAATGCAGTGTAGGACCATCAACAGCGATGCAACAAAACCTTTTTACTTTATCGATTGACACTGGTCCCTTTGTGAGGAGACCGAACCACGTTATTTACTGCATTACTTTGACACCGAACTTTTAAAAATGTATATACACACAGCGGCAAAGTTTGGAGTTCCTTAACCCGCTTGTAAAAGCGTTGAACGAACGAACGACAGGGAGAGAGATCTTTCGGGCCAGATGCGATCGTCAAGATGTCTCGCGTGTACCCAAGTAATTTAAAAAAGTAATCTCTGTAATTGTGGGTTGTGCATACGATGCGAAGATTTTGCGAGGGAGAGAATGAGCGAGAAGGTACACAATTCACTAGAGAGCAAATGAAAACGACGCTCATAAGATAAGATAATATAAAAAAAGGTGAAGAAAAAGAGTGTACGAAGGAAGACGAAACCTCTTTTGGTCGTCCGGGGTCGATTAGCGATGATGGTTTGCAAATCGTTTCCACTCACGTAATACAAACGAAGTAAAATACGCTCATGAATTTAAAACGTGTTGTGAATTTCCTTCCTTGTTTCCCAAGTGAAAAGAAAACACACACGCCTGACAATGCGAGCTTCGAGTACAAGTGAAAGTCCAAAGACTTTTGAATGGAAAAAAAAATACAATATAACGAAACATGAATAAAAGGAAAATTGGAAAGTAGATGGAAAGAGAAGCAACAGGATTAGCGCCATCTAACACGAAAATTACACCAATTGTAAACTCGACGATTGCATCAATCGTCCGTGATACTAACCCCCGTCATGTTCATCATGGTTGTGGAGCATCAAATGAAGGACATCAGGTAACACCTGGACTTAATGTTGCCCATGCGTACATCAGTAGTTGAATAGTTATTGATCCAGGAAAATTGAGGTGTTATTATTGAATAGCCTCCATATCGACGACATAATTTAGATGCTTATGTCCGTTAAATTGGAATTTTAGAGCTGGCGTCAAATTCACACGCACCGTCCCTGAATATCAAACGGAAAATTGATATAATACCGTGGCACTGGTTCTATTAATCCACAAAGGTATTTCCAAGTAATTCCAAATGAAATATTTGCAATGCATACGATTTCATCGTACAATACATGAAAGACCGGCATTAGCAGTTAATGCTTTCAAACGATGTAAAAACCCTCAACATTCAATGGTGAAAGGTCTGAAGATGAGAGATAATTTTCACATCATGTCCAATATTCCAGTCCTTTATTTGTTAGCAATGTTTATTCAGTTGTTAACAGCGTTTAAATTCAATATTTGGGAAGGGTGAGAGCGTTAGTGGAGTGGAACGTCTGTCGTTTTCAATTACTGTTGATGAAAATGGAATTGGTGAGGATCAATTAACATTCAAAAAGTTGGAAATGAAAACTAATGGTTAAAGTTGAGTCATAGATTTACACCGGATGCTCTAACGATTGAGCTGTCTAACTATCTACCACTTTCCATTCCGATATTATATATATGTACGGATCTTTTTTACTTTTTTTTTCTACTGTCAATTTTATAATGATTGGATATCTCAAGGTGTATAGCTACTATATATCGATTGTGCAACTATAAATGATATCTATATAGCTGATGTTTCCCATTGACTTCCAAGTGACTGTCTCCACAGTGGCTATGAGCCGCGAGCAGGCACGTTCCAACGATTGCTGCATGCACACGTCGCTCGTAAATTCTATAGTGGTGTCTGTCACAATGATATGCCGCCTAACGCCTGTGATACTTGACCCTCTTCCGGTGCGTCATAGGCTTGACGAATTCAACCTGATTGTTAATGAGAAAAGCCCTACACCGCTGCATCGTTAAAAAAATATTAAAAAAGAAAAGAATGATGAAGTGTAAGGAGTGAAAATAAAAGGTCAAGGATATGTACGTAAATTGATGTATTTAATATACCGGAGGAAATACCAGGTATGTTTGAAATATAATTCATACAAGATAATGTTTTTTCACATTTCGTTAAAAGGCATCTTTTATTTTCTACCATTCGTGATTTTGATATTCCAGGCAATTTTTATTCATCAGTACCATTGTCGTTATCGTGTGTTGGCATTAACATTGAATTCGCAATATACATTTAGTGGTTTTGGTCCCTCAACCTCGTTAAAGTCCCAAATGACGACGACAGTTAGAATTGCGCAAGCTCGTTATCCCTGAAGTGTGTATAGGTATATAACTAAAAGTAAAAGAGCAATGGTATATCCCAAATGAATAAGCCGAAGAGGAAAAGAAAAAGGAATTGAAAGGAGAAAACGGTCATGAATGAAGATGGAACAACGAATCGAATGATAAAGAAGACGAAGAAAACATAAATGATGAAATGAAAAGAAGATAAATAAAAAGAGGAGGACGCATTGTGTACAACTGGGTCATATAGCTCGATGCACCTTGATGGCATTGCCCGATGGATGCCTTCTACTCGCTCGCTGATGCATTCGGCTCGATTTCTTCTTCTCGCAATTATCCTCGCTCGCCTGCAGTCACTTGGACCTAAAGAAGGAGAGAAGAGGAGTTGAAGAGAGAAAAGAGAGATGGTGGCAGTGGCAATGGAGGAGGAGGAGGCGAGATATCCCCCTTCATTTTTCACTCGTCTGTCGGCTAACTTCTACTTGCCCGGCACGGCATGGCACGCTGCCTTCTTCTTGTTCCTCCTGCCCCCCTCTGTGTTTCGATGCGTGTGCATATACACACACACATACAATATATATCTCTTTCTTACTCACTAACTCTTCAATCCTCTTTCGGAGTGCCCTAAAAATCTCCTTATTATCTTTACACACAGCGTCGCTGTGTCCCGCGGTGCAACGTGGAGCATCCTCTTTGTTACATTTTTATTTTCTCCTGTTTTATAATTTTGTTTATCTTCCCCTTCAATTTACGAACTTCTCTTGTCCCTTCTTGTCGTCTTTTTGTTTCCATGCTTGACTCTTTGCAGCTCTCTTGAACTCATATTATTATACCATTGTTATTGATGTGGTCATCAACCTCGTCGATTAATCTCAGGAAAAATAATACCAACTCGCATGGACCACCTATCCGCGTGTCCCATCGGTGCAGTGCACTGGAGCTTGAGCGAGGGACGGGCTAAAAAAAAATAAGGAAAAAAAAATGGATTTAAAGTGTAGGGGGTAAGTTTATATATGGGATATTGATGACGTACGAGACATCAGAGAAGTTCATGCATGCATGCAAAGGTTTATTGATTATTATTATTATTATCATCGTTATTATTTCTCTTTATTCTTTCCAGAGTCCTGCAGATAGCGAGAAGATTGAATTAATGCTTGTACAGGGAGTGAATGAAAAAAAATAGATGACGGTTGGTAATAAATAAAATTAACTGGCTTGTATATTAAGGCACAATTTTCCACGTCACCCATGAGGTATTGCGCATAAGACGCGTTCCCATTATTTTACATGGCGGGATCCCCAATAGGCCTACACCATGGCATATTTTTCCCACTGCCATCAAACAAATGACGACAATGAGGAATAATAAATATGCAGATAATTTGGGAAATAAATTAAAAATGAAATGAACTGAAGTTAACGGGATGGCAAAGGAGATTGACCATTAAATTGTCATATCGATCCACTCAGTTAAATATAGAGAGATCAAGATGAACCAGGTAATCTCATCACTCACCTCGCTATTCATTAATGTCGATTTCATTTTTAATATTTCTTTCCCTTTCAATACTCTTTTTTTATGAACACAATATTCATAAATGGATTTTGAGAAAGATAAGCCAATTAATATTTCCCATATGATTCATTTTTTATTTATCGTTTTTTTTTTTGGTCATGTTGAAGTGCGTTATCAATATTTCATTTTCATTTTGTTCTATATTCATGAAATTTGGGCTACTATATACCTATAATCGTCATTCTAATGTTGGATTATTCACGTCCTTAACCTTGATGGCAAATTTATTTGTTTATGAAAGGAGAGGGAAAATATTCATATTTGTTTTACCTGGTTTACCTTCAGCCATGTTTTATAGAATTACGAGAAAACTCCTTACGATTGTTGACGAAAAAACAAACAAATCACGCGCTGGGCGGCTTGATTAGCGGCAAATCAACCAGTTGATTTATACGAATCGATATTATTTTTTTCTGCTTTTCTTTTTCCTCTTTTCCTTTTTGCTGCTACGTATTCGAGATACTAACCTCAGGAACCGATCAATTCACCTACACTTTATTACGCAGATAGGCGCAAAAGCAAAAAATCTCGCCAGAATGCCTTTCTCACGCAACGATATTATGAGCGTATAATGATGATAGAACTGTGATACAGGAGACGCCGAAATTCGCGACAAACCAGCTGGATAGTCAGTACACGTTTGAATTGAAGAAATTTCGTGAATCCTCTATTCTCCTCGTATTGGCTTTATTGATTATTTGAAAAGTGCGCGCGCGCCAATGTGTTTGCGCGGGCGCGGGAATTTCTTCATTCAAGGGGGTATCCTGTTTGGAAGTGCCGAAAAAAATACACAATTTCTATAGAATTTTTTTCTTTTTGAACTAAAGAACGTTCAACGTCTTTCTTTTTATTACCGTCTACTCCACTTTCCATACTTCAAGACTATTATTTAAAGGTTATTCACTCGAAATGAATGATCTGAATGCAACAGCGAGTCCAGACTGGTCGAATGTTCACGGGGAGATCTTCACCGCGGATCCTTTATTCGTTTTAATGAGGGATGGCATAAAAACTCATGTGCGTAAACAAATTAATTGGTGTCGTGTTTCCTAGTGGGACAATATAGGTTGAATGAGTTCGTAGCAAATATCACTGAACAGAGAAATTTTATCCCATTTTTTTTATCGAATTTCGCGAAATGTGATCCCTGCCGGAAATTGTAATTAGTTCACGGACTGTCTAATTGTAATAGGAATGGCAAAGAGTTTCTTCGTGGAACAAATGGAACTTCTTCAAGTTAAATGAGAGTTTCTGTTTTCAAGATATCATGCTCGACAGTGAGAAAAGAATAGTCCTGAGAAGAAATGTTCAGAGTTTCCAGTAAATATTTATTATTGCGATGAGCCACAAATCTTTATAAATGCTGAATGTACAACTTTCCGATGGAAGTAGTTGTGCATATATCCATAAAGAATGTCAACGATGAAAACAATGTGGAGTTGAAAAGTTTGTCTCTAGAAAAATCACTGATTACTGAGACCATCTGCGCATACCATCACTGAATGACACTTGTTTTTATTTACTTTTTCTTCACATCTGTATATTCTTTCACTGTGACTGTTCGATTTTTCATCTGCTCCCGATAATGAGACTATCATTGGAAACTTACTCAACCAATCTGATTCTTGCACTGGCGCGAGAAGTAAACAGAAGATAATAACGGAAGCAATATTGTTTTTCAATCCAAACGTTATTGCAATCGCCGTAAATTTGAATGTGTCGTGTTGAACGGTATCACATTCGATAACCTACAGAAAATAGAAACAATGTAGAATCCACGAAACACATACGACTAATTTTGATATTTGATTGATACAACGGACAATGGATAATGTTCAATCACAATTATTATCAGAGCAAAATATAATTATCAAGATATATTTTCAAATTTTATTATACAAAAAAGTCCATGTGCAGTCTGTACACGATCTTTCTGTACCATCTGACGGTATAATCGAAACCGCAGATTCCGCGATTATTGACTGCATTCAGATCTGCTCAAACGACAATCAATTATCGCATTTTCTCACTCTATATATATTATATCCTCAACAACGCGGCAGACGTTACTTCGTGGCAATCGTGATGTGTCGTTCACGTATTAGTAGAAAAGATTATTATTTGCATTCGTGACTGTTGTGACGGCATAAGTGGATTGGCCTCTAACATAATATTGCACCTTTTTTCTCCCACCATTTTTATCATTTTTGTTTCTCTCTACACACAGCATATTTCTACAAAGTAAATTGGAACTTTTTGACTCAGAGCACACGGTGGTAGTGTGCGTGCGTTGAAAGAACGCGTCAAGAATTCCCACGAGTTAAATAGCCGTTTTCATATTTATATGCCCGTGAAAGTTAAAAAACAACAAGAAGAATGCGTTTCACGTTGTGTTCTTGTATACTGATCCTTGGGATTCTGGGGGCCGTGGGAGCCAACAGTCCAGAATGGAACACTCATGATTACATGAAAAAGGAGCATTCTCTCATCAAACCCTATCAAGGTATGAATGAATTATTTACTCTTACCATTATTTTCTGATTATCATAGGTTTCGCCGCATGAGAAAACAATGCTTTGAGGTTAAGCTGTGTCGAACACTTACGCAGCATATTTCACAAGCAATACCACCGATGAATACTCACGTCAATGGATTCACCTTTGGAATCACCCATGTCATTCCACATCATCACACAAACATATACACATATATATAAAGGATTGTTGTCATATATCATTGGATTTCATGATAGATTTTCAACTAAATCATAATATTTTTGTAGGTAGGGCAATGACGATACCATACTGGGACTTTCTCGGGGATACTATTGTTACACCGGATTATATTAGGTTAACACCTGATGAACAGAGTAGAACTGGAGGATTATGGAACTCAGCAGTATAGTCAATTAAACAGATACAGTGTATTGTGCCATATTGATAAAATATATTCATGATCCTGTATATTCACAGCCCTGCAAATCAAGGAATTGGGAATTCCAGGTGCAATTCAAAGTTCATGGTAAAGGACGTGACTTATTTGGAGATGGATTCGCCATCTGGTATGCAAAAGATCGAATGACAAGCGGCCCAGTGTTCGGCAGCAAGGATCTGTTTCACGGTTTAGCAATAATTTTGGACACTTATAGCAATCATAATGGTCCACACAACGTCAGTTGGATTAATCGTTCTCATGAAAAATTGTACATTTTAGTGGATTGATGTAATGTTTCATATAAACATTATCATTGCAGCATCAACATCCTTACATATCGGCGATGGTGAATAATGGCTCGTTGAATTATGATCATGATAGAGACGGTACACATACGCAGTTGGCTGGATGTGAAGCCAAATTTCGTAATGTTGATCATGACACTCACATTGCTGTACGATACGAACATGACACATTAACGGGTAAATATAAGTTGTTTGCATGGAAAAATCATTTGTTTATCTGAGCGATGTTTGGGGACTATTGGCATTAACATCGCTTGAATTTTAGTATCGACGGATATTGCAAATAAAGCTGCTTGGTACCCTTGTTTTACTGTTAATGGCATTAAATTACCAACGGGTTATTATTTCGGTATTTCTGCTACTACCGGTGATCTTTCGGATATCCATGATATATTAGCAGTACGATTATACGACCTCGATTTACCAACAGACGTAAGTTTATTTGTGATAAAATGAGTGAACACACTGAATCAAGTTCATTTTCCATGTTTCATGTAGGGTGTTCCACTAGAGGACAGATCAAATATCATTCCATCTGCAACTTTCTTCGAGTCACCACGAGGTAAATTTGGGATTCTCTATTTGTTTGATACCAAATTTATATTCATGAATTTATCCATTCATCCATTTGTTCAACAGATCATGTGGACGATCCAAAACCATCTTCACTTAGTGGAATCAAGATATTCTTGTTGATGCTTGTTGCATCTATCGCATTGATCGCATGTGTTGTAATTGGAATAATGTTCTACCAAAAACATCAAGAAAACAGTCGAAAACGGTTTTACTGACCGTTAAACCCCATTCAAATCACATCAGAGAAATATAATTGAGTGGTTTGTCAGTTGATTTGAAAATTGATAGACAATCGTGATATTTCCAAGGTCTTTTTTTGTTCTGCTGTTGTAGTATGAATCACACAACAGACAATGCAATATCACTCGTGGATTTATCCTCGATGTTGATTATATGATAATGAATACCAAATTTATAACTTTCCTAGTTGATGATCTCTTGGTGTTGCATGTGTTACATAATTTCAATAATTTAGATCGAATAATTTCATATCAAGCATCATATGTGGTGATACTTCCAACTTCAAAAGATCAATCAATGTAACTTTATAATATTTATATGTAAATAATTCATGACTCAGAATGGAATAATTGATGAGACATTGACTGATTCTAAATGAGGTATCGTTTTCCCTCAACTTTTCAATATATTAATTGAGATGCCATACTTTATAATTCCTCAACAGAAGGGAATAATGTATAATTAATTCACAGACTACGCAATACATTTGTGCATCTAGTACGAAGTATGGAAAATATACATACCTGTCATGGGAAAGTGTTGCCGTTGCATGACAAATTGAAAAATTTTGTTTTGTATATTCACGAAAGTCAAATCGTATGAAAAACAAAAATCAATAATTGAACCATTAATTTCGAAAAAAATATCGTTTATAGACTTTATACATCTCTATCCTATGTACACATTATCTAAAATTCATTGCTCACATCTACAGTGAATGTCATGTCTGTCATGATCACAGTAGATATTGTCGATACCTAGAAAAAAATTACAAAAGAAGAAATCATTTTCACTCGCTGTACAATTTACGACGCGACAAGATCATTTGAATACGACCAGAGGATTCAACAAGAAGTTTAGAACAGTCCTGATACCCAGCCAAAATGTCTGGATAATAATGTTGATAGTCAATCGGAAATGTCGATGTTTCTTATGCGTTTTCAAATCGATAGTATGACACACAAGGCATCCAGCTTCTTCCAGATGTACATGTGGTCTTGCACCGCCCAGCAGTGATTCTCTGTCCAATCCGCGGTTAGAAAGAACTCCAGCGAAGTGTATCTTATCACCCGGAAAAACATGAAGACTGAAATTTGTAAATGAATTATCTGCAAGTAGAACAATCTCAGCATTACTTCCCCAAATTCCATTTTTCATCTTCACATAAATTTCGAATTCATATTGATTCCAATTGTGCAAGTGGCACTTTTTCTTCATTGCATGCAATTTCGTCACTATTTCACACGTTTGTCGTCGTATTCCGTCAGTGGAGCGACATAAATTTTGTTCGGCAACCGATTCACCTAGTAAACAACCCAATCGAGACTCGAACGGTTCGGGTAAAGTCTGTAAAAATGTATCCAAGTTATTTTGCACAGATTTCAAGCGCACATTCGTCACATATCCTTCCCATACAACAGATAAACCATCTAGTTGGGCACACTCCATCTGAACTTGCGCTTTCGAAGACATCTCTTCCCAAGCAGGCTGATGACAATAATTGTGGTATTGTTCCCAAGTGAGTGTAGACATTAACGTGCCTGGCGGATTGATAATATCTGTGTCTTCAGTACTTTTTAGTTGCAGAATCATTGGCCATGACAAAAAAATCCCAGCCGCAACACCCAGAATTAGTTGCAGATAAGTGATAATCCAATTGAACCGAGAATTCTGAGTTTTTTTGAAATACCACGAGGCGAGGAAAGGAAGCGCACCAATTGCTGCAGTGATGACAATTCTCATGGGCAGATCATTATCAGACAAATATCTCGTGACTGCTACAATAGGCAACAAAGTAGACGCAATTCCCGCAATTGGTAGAAATAGTACCATCCCAACTAGTGCGAGGGTTCCTCTGATAAGTCCATACCATGTTGCACCTTGCGAACTCAAAATAGCTATTTGCCACCAACTCAAGGTGACACAATGTGGTATTAATGTCTTGTATGTACCTCGCCAGCTGTCACGCGCTGCCATCTTCGCAAAAACTGCTGGTATTAGGAGATAGAATACAGCACGAAAATTCAGACAAAATTCTATTCCATTTCCAACAACATATGATGCAAATGTTGGTACTCTAATGTCTAAGAATCGCCAAGTTTTTGCAACAACAACATCAGTTTCATATGGATATTTTGCCAACACATGTACACCGAAGCTGAACAGTGTGAGAAAGTCCGGAAATTTCGATGAATCTTTCCAGGTAAAATTAAAAAGCGTTGTCAGAGTCAAGACAAATGCAATTATCGTAAATTCGGATTGTGGTGTCCATTGATGTGCAATAACGGGATAGATCATCAGATTCAGTAGTAGTGCAAGGAAAAAGTGGCCATAAGGTCTCAAATTGTTCCGACAAAATTGATATTCAGCTTCATCTGGATTCAAATTGCCTCCGGAGTAACTGATAAAAAGTCCGGACCAATTGCGGAAGTCGTTAAGCTCCCGTTTACTGTGTAGCATTTGGAAAGTCGAAATAACCATTGTAGTAAACGAGATATAGTAAACTGCCATTGGGATAAAAAGTACAATACTCTCAGTTCCAAAAAGGGAGTAAATAAGAAATAGTAATAACGTATGAATGTTAGAACAACAAAATGATTTAGCGAATGGCGCACCACGACGTCCGATACAGTCTACAATCCAGTAATAAATCCATTTCAATGATGCAATTGGATGAGTAAATGGTCGATGAAAAAATGGAACATTGTCCAATTCCATTTGACTAGGATCGACCATACAAAGTGCACGCGATACAGTAGGTAAAAGTCCACGGGAATAGCAACTTGCGGCAGACACAAGAGCAGCTTCAGTTATTTTTTCCTCGTGATAATTTGAATTTTCAGGATATTCCAATGATCCTGACCCTCTGTCCTCATCTCTTCCAAAATTCCGACTTGTCGTGGGTGAATCGTCTGAAGACGGTGAACTACCCTCGTCAAACTCATCGTGACTTTCGCTACGTTTTCTCACATCCCTCAATTGTTTCCGTAATTGATCAACTGTCACGAAATCTTCACCATTAGACAAACTCGTGAATAGTTCCCGTGCAGCACGACGTGCGAGTTTTTCACCCTGTGACATTTCCAAACATGTTTTAGCATCATAATAATTATGTTCAGTAATTCCATGACCCGTTGCCAAACAGTTCCGTAACATTTCCGTGGCTTCTAAATTGCCTTGTTCCGAAGCCTTCGTCAACCAATATACACCAAGCTTTGCATTCTCCTCTTTATCCACATCCAACTCTATACGGATGAAGTCAAATAATTCCATTCAATTATCATTATTCAATAATAAATACTTTCAACACCAAAATATAACGAACACGTACCACATCTTTCCTCCAACAATCTTTTTGCCAACACAACTTGCGAGTCAGCACACCCATCTTCAGCCAACTGTGATCTCAATCCTCTCAATGAACCTCTTGGTCCATCTAAGCAATGATCATCCTATCAGTACATTCCATTCAGATGCAACAATTGTAAATATATATACAATGAAAGCATAGGGAAAATTGACTTACCATGCAAGAACCACTGTTTTCTCATTGGCTTACCAGTTACTGGCACAACACCGGCCATCCTGCAGTCTCTACACTTTAATTATCACTTCGAAAGGATTCATTCACAAATATTTCATATGAAGTGACAAACCGCGGAATTTTTGACGCAACAACGCACAAACGAGTGAAAGATGTACGCACGGCGGGAAAATTTTTGAGGTTATTTTGTCCTATTGTATTATATCAGAGAGTTTCAGAGTTTCCCTGCCAGGGTCCGCCACACGTCTTCATTTGTGTGGATGAAAAATGTGGAAGAAATCTTCTACCAAACTCAAATAATGAAATGGGAGCAAAGAGAGAACTGGTGAAAGACATCATCAGATGTTATTGTTTGCCGGAACAATTGAGAAATCAAGAGAATTATACGATGAGATAAAATATGGGCTGTTCCTGCATTTCGCACACTATTAATTTTTCATACGTGTTGAAGTTGGTAAATGTTTATAAATACTTCATTCAGACTGGGAAAATGATGCTGTTGAAATGTTTCTCTTATTATATTTCTTTTTCCAGCAGTATTGTGATGATGATTGCACTATTTCACTTGATTCTCATGGAAATTTCAAGTAGATGCAAACGCATGTACTGCTCTATGAATATTCACATGCATTGTAATGATCGATCAGGAGGACTGAATAACAATTGGTGAATTTTTTTTTTTTTTTTTGATTCATGATAATTTATTTCATTGCGTGTATTTACAAACTTTGACCTTTCAATCAATTCATATTTTCGTGCATTCAAGCCATTGTGAATGCTCATTTAGTGAAATAAAAGCGTCCATGACTTTTTCTCGGTTATTTTCTATGGTGCATATTATATCATGAGAATGAGCTGCATAATAATCATCATTTTCTTTGTCTGATAAAAATTATTATTAATGGTTGGATGTATAACTTTAGTGCTTGCATTTGAAGAGAGTTATCGAATGTGCCTTGAATGATGAAGATCGATTGTTCTTATTTTTTTTTGCGTACATAAAGTCTTGTCTGAATACGGACATAAAGACACAGAAAGTTGATGAATATTGAAATTGTGTAAGTTTGTGGTTAAGCGCTAAAGGATCTAAAAGTGTCTATCGGAAAGTTTGCAAACATTTCTCTTAAATCATCTGACCTGGTTGTCGGTATTATCACGAAAATTGACAGACTACTTTTCGAAACGATTCATATGGGAAATCGAAACTTTCCTTCGCAGATTAGAATTATGTATCATTGGGGAAAAAATGGATTTTTCCTAGAATTTCCATTCTCAAATACTCCTAAACACAAATATATAAATATAGGACCAACTTTCTTGAGCATGAAAATATTTTCTGTCGTGTTGGTTTATTACAAAGGATTGAATCGTGAATCTCTCACTTTGTGAGAAGATAAGACCAGGTCCAGATATGACTGCCGTAACAGCTGAATTATTGATTTTTTCCGAGCGCTATTTCACTAATACTATGTACAACATATAATGAATATATGCAAAGAAAGTCAACCACGTGAGTTTTTGTCTGTGGGAAAAAAAGTTCCACAAAAGTGAAGTATTTTTGAGGCTTCTAAGAGCGAAAACCCCTTGACATAGAATGTAAATTGGAAATAAAACTTTTCCGTAGATAAAAGAAAGAAAGGAACCAAAATTAATTAAATGCTATATCTCCAACATTTCAGGATCATGATTATTTCAATTTTTCTCATCTACCCCTGGGGTAATTGTATACATTGAATAGTTTGCAGTCGAAGTTTAGAATTTTCAATTACATGTCCATCCAATTTAGCGGAAACTCAACTACGATAAGTACAATTATTAATGATCTTCACGTCAGACATGCCGTTGAAAACTTGATCCAAACTTAGGCGGTAAATACAACTGCTCGGTAAAGACAAGGACCTTGCAAGTTTCCTTGTCGCAAACCCGGCCATACTACACCAACAATTCTCTTACCTTCAGGATTGGATGAAGCATAATGTCGTGCATGGAATTCACGTTTGAACTCGACGGAAGCAAACCGCTGTCTAGATTCAACTGTGTCTAATAAGAGTCGTGTATCACGTGCTAAACAAGCCCATGCCAAGTGTGCACTAGCGATTGCATAATTTTGTAATTCTTTACATCTTCCAAGAAATGGATAATCGTACAAAGTATTATCCAACTGTGCCATAACACGTAATGCAACCTCTCTTGTGCCACTCTCCAACCCGGACGTGGCCAATTGTCGCCTCATACAAACCTCGATCTCTTTGGACAGCTGACACCGATTTGGGTCATCGATATCGATTGGACCGGAGAGGATGTCCGCCGCTTCACGCTTCCGTGAAGTCTGAATGCTGTCCGCTATTTGCCAAGACAACTAAAATCACCGCAGCAACATCAATTTTTAACTAATACAATTTCAAATTAAATCGTTTGATTCATAGATAAGTGTTTTACGCATTGAATGTAGATTGAATCTCATTTCAGATTCAGAGAAAAACCTACCACAACAACTGAAAAAAGAATTTTAGCCTTGAGATCTGTGGCTTCCTTCAGAGGTTCAAGTGCATCCAGTGCATCAAGAGTGTGTAAATGTGCTTGAGCGTACAAAGCGACATATTTTGCCGTCAATTGTTGTGTGGTAAGATTGATGACAGTGGAACATATACTCGAAGGATCTTCAATTGAAATTCCAATGTTCGCGGTATCGGCATTTTTCTTATAAACATCAGGCAGAAGGAGATTAATATAACCCACGGATTCTGGAGTTGGACTACAGCTGTCGTCTGTATGATAGCCCGCACTACTCGACTCAGCTGCTGCTACATCAAATCTTTCATCTTCTATTATAGTTGGAGCGAATTCTCCACACCGGTTAGACCACTGCAATAATTCAAGGGCAACGCGAGAATTAATTAAACTAATGAAAATAATTCTCTCATCAAATGGAAACTTATGATGGAATATGAAATTCCAACGCTTCCGTACCGATTCTACTACTTGAGGATCTTGGTTCATAAGTTGCAATGCAAGCCCACATGCTCTTGAGAATTGTAAAAGCTTCGCTGCTAAAGCCGGTTGCTCTTTGGTGTTGTCACCACGTCCTTTTTCTCCTGAGAATTTTCTTAGAGATGTCCATTGCCGCAGTGCTTCCTTGTCCTGCTCTACTCTACGGGCTAACTCGTCAAACAACTCCTCCAGGTAACGCCCACCTGCCTTCTCTAGAGTATTGAGCAGACTCTGATTGTCAATGAGACGTTGTTGAACTTCACTGTACTTCAGGGACAATAGTCGTTGATGCGACGCGGATCTTAGGCCATGTGGATCACCTGGGGATTCATCACAACATTCACAGGATGTTGAGAAAAGTGAAAAAATAAATGAAACATCCAATACAAATAAACCTCAACTTGGAACTGACCTTTGGATCTTCTTGATAGGTCTTTACCAAAGTTATCAATCTTATGCAGAGCAAGTTTATATGCTTCAATCCTAGCTTCCAATTCTTCTTTCAATTTTGCGGGCAAAGTGAGTAATCTCGTATCAGTTTGTGGGCCACATCGTTTATCTTCTGCTTTAACATTGCATGGTATTGGTCCGTGTTTTCCTAAGCCCTCTATTGTCACGTCCAGTGTTGTCTTCCGGGTCATGAGGAGTTTACGAACATTCGGTGAGATTCGTGACACTGCCAGCAACAGTTTGCTCCATACTCTGATGCCACTACTATGGTCTCGCCCAAGGGAAATGAGATGAACGACTTTCCACAGTAACTGTTCGACTCTGAGGAGTCTTGACAACTCATCATGATCGATACTATCCAATTCAGACAATCGTGAGTATAATGCTTCTAATAATGCAAGACTGCGTGGCAGTGTCTCAATAACAAGATCAACGGGTATATCGGGTAGTGTTGCAGCCAATGTGCAATGTGGTAATTTCGTAATGAAGCTTGCTGCCTCACGATACTGCCTACCCTCGTACAATCTCAGCAATCTGCAATTGGTTTTATCACATTTTTTCATCTGATGACATCAGAGTTATCAACGCTGTGACGTTATGACGATAATGTATCACGTGAAATATAACATAGTGCAGGGGTGGAATAATAATTGAGTCAGCAAAGATAAACCCGGCGCGGTGGGTTAAATTTATATAATAGAAAATTAGCAAATCAAACCCTATAACCCGGAAATGACAGTTATAAATGTGCGACCATGAGACTTTGTTTCATCCACATACATATATTCAAATGCGTGTATGTGCTTTGCATATTTGTATAAACTCATCCCATGTTTTCCTGTTTGCAATTCATCCCCATCTCTACGCATACACTGGTAAGCATCATACCAGAACAATTTACATAGAAAATGAGCGTGTAAAGCTATCCATTGACAATTTATAACAAGAGATTATATACTCGCATCAGGGATTTATATTGGCTATATTACGTTTTCACGCATGGATATCCACTTTTTCATTCAATCGTTTATGAGTGTTAAATCGGCATCGTTGGTTCACTCAACCATTATTGCAGGATCAAATTGTTGTCAAAGTGCCGAAGCAATTAAATTTGAGACAATTCTTCCACTAGTACGGAGAAGCGTTTGAAAGAATTTTCACTCACAAAAGAAGAATGAAAGGAACTTTCTTCAATAGCACCGAAATATAGAGGAAGCCATGTCCTACCTTCTGAGAGCAACTCTGGGATTTGTGACTTCAACATCCTCACTGAAATTCTCATCGTATCCATGACGATATCTTTCACGAGTTCCATCTCCACTTCCGGTTTTCGCCCACACGAGTCTCTGTATACAAGGATTTCTTGACCTTTCTGGTCTAATCCGCTCGCAAGAATTGATACAACCACTTGTAGTACGTTTACTCATATTCAAATTGAATCTCTGAATGTTCAACAATGAATATTGTTTCAATTATTCAACGTTCAATCACCATGAAATGTATTTATTGGTTTTTTTTTTCCAGCTCTCAATCAACAACAATAAAACAACACTCGCACCATCAAAAAATATTGACATCCAACCTCTCCATCGAGGCATTCAGTCACGACTGCGGTGGCAAATCTGATCGTGTGTATATGTGTATTCATGTTGGGCCAACATATATGGGAAAGTGTGCGCGGTGAGACCTCGTTGTGCGTTGAGCAAAGTGGAAGTTGTCCGCAATATATTCTCACATGGGGCCCCCCGAGGCGGAGAAACATCCAGCGCACGTGTAAGAAAGAAAAAAAAAGAGACGAAGATGATGCGAATTATATACACACAACTTCCATATAATGGTATAGATATATATCTTGTTTCTTCCTTCCTCGTGTTCAATTTTTTTTCTGCTTTGCGAATCGCATTTGATGTGTGTTATATGTATAATCCTTGCCATCTTTCCAGACAATGACCTACTGGCCCGCATACCGATCTTCATGTCAGTAAGTATGTACATATATGAAGAGTATGGAGAAAAGGGCCCCATCATTTCTCTTCATACCGATGCACATGCATAAACAGAACGAAAACACACCATCGTGTATGGCTAATGTATATAAACATATAGATTTGCACATGCAGTGCATATACCTCCATCGACCCAGTCTGCACGCACCTTATCGTCTAGCTTCGATCTCTCTTCCTTTCTTCTTCTCTTATTCTCCCTGTCTCTTTCATTACAGTACTATATTCTCTAACGCCCCTCGAGGGAACGGCAATTATTTCTACCGCCGGCTTTCATTTGAGGAGCGATAAGGCCAGTGTTATACTTACATCCCTCTCTCTTTTACTCTCTCTGTACTCTTGCTCTTCGTTCAAACCTACACTTGCAATGTGTACCCATACACTCCAAACTCTGGAATCATTGAAGGTCGCCTGGAGGCTGCGGGAGACCCCAGAGATTCTACTTGGGTATCATATATGATTCATTTTGGAGTAAGCTATAAATATATATCTTAGCTCACGAGAAAATCCAATTGGGAAAAGTGTTTTGTACATACTGAATATAATAGAAGATATAATATTTATTTTTTCACACACGGAGATTTATTACATGGGCATTATTTTTATTTCATGATGGTACATATAAAGAGAAAATGAAAAAAAAAAAAAATGGAATATGAACTGTTGCAAGCATTAAATATAAAACATGCGACGCACAAAACCTCAATGCACAACGCCCGTAACACGCAGTAAATTGTTTATTGTTTCATGTTACAGTCACGATGGATGATATGGAATACCACAGATAAAGTATCTGCAGGTGGTTTTGAGTGAAAAAGAAGAGGAGTCACACTCAGAAAAAGAGTAATAGCAAATTGTTGCGGAAGGAAAGAGGAAAATGATGCAGAGAATGAGTGAGAGAGCAGTCTCGTTCATTCTAGAGTTGTGGACGAGCCTCGTGATCGATAGGTTATGTATATATGTACACACACCTTGCACCTCGACCCTTGTTTCTCTCTCAACCGCATTCACCTGTCTTTCTCTTTTGTTTCAGTACTGATATCACCACGAGGTATACTCTGTGTGACACATAAACTCATACATTAGAATGTTTATGTATGGAAATATGTATATTCAAGAATAATGTGTATACGTTTATATTGGAGCGCTTGCTTTATTCACACTCTCCCTGACGTGTCGACCATAACGCGCGAGACCATACCGGGTATAATATGAGACCGCTTAACTGGGCTCCTAATTGAAATCGTAACACAAATAGCACGGGAATTGTGATGTATATTCGAATGCATTTCACTTCGTACATTGTTAATGAATGGAAACAATGGTATTATCTAAACTGACGTTTAATAATTACTCGCTTGTGTTTCGCAGGTGGATAAGATCTCAGCTTTATTTAAAATCTGGTTATCACCCGTTAGATAAGCCTGAGCTTCGTGTATAAACATTCATATATACGAGCAATCCACATACATATGCACGTATGTATGTGTTAGAGGCAGATCGGGGTGTGACAGATTTCACGGGACAACGAGCTAACGAAAAACTAGTCGGCTGTGAGTAGAACAGGAGAAAAAGAGCGAATGGAGGGAGAAATGAGGGAGGTGAAAAGAAAGATATAGATCGGGTGCAAGAGAGAGTGAGAGCTCACATGAGAGGGAGGAATTGAGGGTGAGCTGCATATTATCCTCCATGACACATTCATGGATATTGCTTGAGAAGATTGCCATCATACTGACTCGTTTACTCGTCTCTTTTCTTTTCCCTTCTCAGTTCCATTATTTTTCTTTCGGATTTCTCGCTTCATCGTTTTAGTAAACCCATGAAAATTCTTGACGGCAGTCTCATTGCGAGTTTATGCTATAGCCGGAGTTCCCTTCACCAATTATATCGTTGAGATTGGGGCGGTGAGTGTGAACAAGAACAGAATAACATTATATTCTGCTTGAATGTTCTCCTCTTTCATTTCTCCCACATTGTAATGTCTCTATTGCGTGTCTCTTTTTATGTTTAAGTGTATTTCATCCGTCCCGCGAGTATGATTTCGTGACTTGTCTCAAATTCTTATAAAAAAAATAAAAGTTTAGTGTGATGGGTGAAGGGGGGTGAATTGAATGTGATAAAAAAACACAGTCAGTTGAGACAGACGCAGGGAACAGAGGAAAAAAAGGGGGTGCGAACAAATATTAAAGGTCGTGAGAAGATATATCATGTTGGTTGAGAGTATATACGAATGACACGATGAATAAAACGTCTCTTGCGAGTTGAGTGGCCTCAAGCTCTTGTAGAACACACCTCAGCACCTCGATAATTCAGACAGAAGCCGTTGACACGAATGAGCTACCTGTAGATAGAAATAATTACTATTTAATTCTACACCTATACATGCAGAGACATTCATACTTATATACAAGTGTCTGGCGGAATATTACGTATATTTGCGGTTGGTAAAAAGTGCTGGCGCAATTTAATTCCCATGAAATATGCGACAATATAATTTAGCCTCGAGGGAAAATATATTTTTATAATTTTCCGTATGTAATTAATGAATTAATTTCGACCCTGCTTTTTGGTGGCAATTAGATAAATTAATTTCCATGTTATTCATTGGATGCAAAGTTGAATAAATAAATATACCCGGATGCGGAATTGCTATCAGAGTGTTGCGACACATTTAGGTGCATCTGATCCGGGAAATTTCCTTGCTTTAAACCACCTCGCACCAACTCTTCAACGTCGACAGCTTGAACGGGGATGACGAGCTATATCCAAAGCCAACCAATCCAACGAGCGCGTTTACAAGCGGTTTTCCCTCTCTCTCACATACTCACCCTCACTTTCTCCATGTCGTATGCACACTCTCGCTTCTGCCTAGGCACGAGCAAAGCACTCGGGGCTTGACACATACGATTATCCATCTCCGGTGTTGGCCGAGCTTAACCGAGAGCAACCGGGCCATCACATCAAGCCCACTTGATGTTCGTCTTGCTGTTCCTATCGTCCCAATCCACCAACACCAAATACCAATTTTGTGATAAAGAAGATGGTGGCGAACAACGTTCTCGGCAATGACGACTATCATCACGGCCAGTTATAAACAAGTCGAAGAGGAAAAGCTAAGGAGACTGTCGCTTATGGCACATAACATTCTCTATAATATCGTTCTTTAACGCAGCCATGTGAGCTCTATTATTACAGTCATACCGCAGCTTTCGGTATACATAACATAAGTTGACCCAGTTAAACATCCAATGTGCTATGTATTCACTAACAGTTTGGATTCCTTTGATCTCATTACAATTTCGATATGGCCCATACTCGCACATTTCGAATTGAGTGGAATGACTGTCATTGATGAAATGTGGATGAGCAGCATACATACACGAGTTATCATCCCATCGTTACAAACATAATCATAGCATTGGAACAAGGAAATTTACAGGCTGGGTACTCCTCTATTTTTTTTCTCGTATCATTGATATTTGTTGTGAAACTGGGGCAATCAAGTACGTTGAACAACTAATAAGCCGCATCACTGATCATTCGCATGCCAGCTACTGTTATTTGTCATTTTTTTTCAGATCCATGCTCAAGCTGTATTACTGATTTATGTATATATGGAAATGTTATTCCAGTATGATGCTGGTGATGATGCTGATTAGAGACAAATAGAGAAGAGGAAACAATATATCGCACACAACCATATATACATGTGACAAAGGAAGCACAGTTTTGTGTTTTATACCCATCGTCAACTCGACACCATCGACCCTTCTGTGTGTCGATAATTACACGTTTGAATGCTCTCCTATTTTCCATCTTTCTTCATCTTCTCTCATTATTCTCATCCTCTACCTCACTCTATCTGTCTTTTTATTACCTCTTGACAGGTATATGTCTACATATAGCGCGTGTGAGTTGTCATCGATGTTGGCAATAGGCTACGGGAAATTACGCGATTATTACATTAATGGTCAACTCTCATCAATCCGTGTTGAATTATCCTGCGTTCCTCCTGTGTCATACTAGTGATCCATCTATTCCCTCGCGTTTGTACACTGATGAACAAGTTTTGAAACGACTTCATCCAATTTGCATGTGTCTGCATATCCAATCAAATCACAAAATACTCTGCAGTAGAAACAAAAAAAAATGTATAATAATTCTCGTTCGTTTTTGTCATTTTTCAGTGATGGTACCTACATCACAAACAGAAATACATGATGAGATGGAGATGACGAGTGGAGCAAAAAGAAATAGAGAGAAAAAAAGGCCGAGGTGCAGAGGTTGCATTGGTGAAACAGAAAGAGGGTGAGTTTTGTATCTATATATAAATATACATATAGATGTATATGTATGTATAGATATGTATCTTGGTATGAGCAGAAGGGTGGGAGTACTGCTCGCACGCTCTCTCTCGGGGGTGATGTTCGGGGTGCGGAGCGGCCAGTCAGTGCGCGGCGAGGCGCGCCAGCTGCCGCACGTCATGATTCTACCCCAGGTGAGCGCACTCACGAGTCTTCTTCCCTTATAAGACACATTATTTAAGAAATATCGTTATTCAGGCATGATTTGCATTGTATGACAATTCACGTACTTATTTAAAAAGAAAGTTTGAAGTTTTTCGTAACAATTTATTTCAATATTTTCAACTAGATTGTTAAAACTTGGATATTTTGTAGTGTTTCATTTTTATTGTTTGGATGAGTATAATGTACAAGTTTGTATATTAGTTTAAAACTTTGTCTCCTTCTTTATTCAATCTTGAATATATTCATTCACTCATTTGTCCGTTTGTTCGTTTGTTTATTTAGAAAAAGTGGTGTTTTGTTGGAAAGAAAGAAACATATTTGAGCGCGTCGCACCTGATCCTGGAGAAGTTCATAAGCGCGCGTTTTCGAAAGGCTTCCGGGCGTTCGTGTGGAATATGTTGCAACAGGTTCCGACGGGCAGAGTTAGAATAGAGAGTAAGAACTCACGAAGAGAGAGAAGGGGTGAGATAGAAGGAAAGTTTGTGTGTGTGCGTTCATCAATGGGGTTTCCCCCATTATCTTGAGATTTGCAATGGATATGAAGAAGATAACGGTGAGACATGGAATAATTACAATTGATGATGGTACTTTATTTCTTAATGCAACTTTCACTGTCTCATAAACTTTTAGAATCTATAAATATTAAGTATCATTCTATGCACACTTTTCTTTGTATTTTTATTTTTTTTTTTTTTCAGTTAACAATTTTTATTAGATTGAAAGTTTGAAGAATCGATTGAGTCGCAAGGTGGCCATTTTGAAAGCAGCCCACTTTCATTTATATCGTCTCGGTTCTTCATCCAATAGTCTGAATCGTCTATCTTCCACTTCTTATTCCTCTCAATCGCACCCTATTTTCTCGCCTCGGTGTTGAATATTATTCAATATACACATTACGATTATTTCCTCTGTGAAGTCGATTAAAAACTAATCAATTATCTGAGGGAGAGAAGCGGATTGAAGGGAGCAACAAGAAACAGAGTGATGGTTTGAACGAATGAAAGAGAATAAAAAAAAAATGACAAAAATCCCGATGAATTGCAGATAGGAAAAAAGTTTTGTCATTCGCGCTTCACGTTCATGAGGGAATGATTTGTTTTTTTTTTCTATTCCACTAAATGAAAGCGCGTGGAAGAGGCGTCACCTGGGATATATTTATCGACGGTTCAACCAAAGACACAATCATCAGTTACAATCTCACATACACACACGTAGATGTTTTATGCAATTGTCTGTTTGTTTATTTGTATAGACATATTGTAGATGTTTCATATGGTTGTGTATATTCGTTGCGTATAGTTGAAATTGACAGCAATCGACAGCCAGAACAACAGCACGGGCCCGGACATTAACGGTTGAACGACCGACAGGATAATTGAATAACGACCATATTCCATTGAGAATTGACGTGGAAAGTTTTGAATGACACGACTGAAACTATTAATTTCGTGATCATAATTTTATCAAAAATATAAAGTTGTAAAATAATTGGAGAAGTACTTGAAAAATATTGTTTAAGCACACTGGATTAGTAGTTTAATAGTGGTAAATGTGATTTCGCTGCTTGATACGTGTTCATATATACTCATATGTATGGACAGGTCTGGATGTAAACCAAGTGCACGATATAGAGTCCCTATCCACGACCTGACCATTTATCCGACCATTCGCTGGAATTAACTATCCAATTAGCGCTGCGGAGATACGTGCCCCATGCATGTCGCACTGGATTTAATTATCTGACCACCACTATTGTTATCTCTATATAACCTCACTCGTCCCCTTAAAATGTGCAAATTTATCTTGCTATGTTCTCTATTGAGAAAGTAAATGAATTTGAAAGTGTACGACGAGATTGAATTAATTATCACGTCCATCTTCAGACGTGACTCTCTTTTTTCGTTTCTACGTCTTCTTTTCTCTACTTCTTCGCGTTCTTTTATTTCATTATAATCATTTCAAACGTTTTTCCAATTCGTGAGAATTCAAGACGTGATATCAACGACATTAATCCACTTTGTGTGTTATCCAAGTATATTTGTAGTGAAGGGCGAAATCGCAGTCTACAAAGTGTACTTAAATTGTAGGAAACATCTTCATAATGTTGTATATGTATATATAGAATTCGACATGAAAAGTGAATACTTAAGTTTTTTCTTCTGCTTTCTATATCTTTCATTTATGTTTCCATCACTTTGTGGATTTCACCTCGACAAGTTTTTTATCCATTTTTATTTTATATGAAAAACGTAATGGCTTTTTTATCCATCTTCCTGTCATTTTCTCTTCCTTCTGCTATATTCATGCTTATTCTCTTTTCTCTCTATATTCAACGGCAGAATCATAAAGCAACTTTCTATTTCAACAGGAATGCTATTGAATTTCTTCCTTTCTGTTCATCTTATATACATTTACAGCTATAAATATAAATGCGCATTCATTTATATTTCATGTGTAGACAAAATGGTGCAAACTCGGAAAGTTCACAAAGGTTTTACGGTGGATTGCGTTAAGTAGAAATCGCACAGTTTCAATCGAATCCCTGAAATTTTCCAACCCCTTTCAAATTGCGAGTACTTAGTATGTGGACTTTTTTGTAATAAAAACAGAGTACGGAAATGCGGTGTATAGGATACCAAACGAAATGAGCGAGTTCATGAAACTGTAGAAAAGTGCACTTTAAAATTCAGTTTCCACCTCACCTGAAACTCGCGTGACCGAGCGCAGCATATTTTTCTTTGCCATTTCTTCTTTTTTTTTTTACTCACTGTGCATACACTGTTTCTCATTTGTTCTCTCTCTTTTCTTTGGCCTGTCGTTCATGTACCCACGTCTCTCTTATCAAACCACCTCTTATATACCACACTTCACCCCCCATTTTCCCTTTGCGCTCATACTCCTCTGTGTGGCTCCTTCGCCTAACTTTCAATTTGCAACGCCACGATAAACCTCCCTCTCGATTCAAGTCTGTATCAACTCAAGTAGTAGAGATCGTACACTTGCATTTCACCGCTACTCGCTGTATAAAGAAAAAAAGGACGAAAAAAAAAACATATTCAAACGAAAATAACAAAATTTAAATAAATTGAAAAAATAAAAGTAAATATTGAATAAACGTTAAATCGATTTTATGGCGTTAAATAAACACAGGAATAAATTTACTTAGAGTGAAGAAAACAAAAAGTACACATCCCCTACGTTCACCTTTGCGAATAACGAGAGAAGAAAAACAAAAACAGAATAAAAAAAAAATAAAAAAGATTTCAAGTTTGGTAAAGACGAGGGGGTAGAGAATATAATCTCATATCATCAATCAGAACTAAAAGAGGGGGAGAAGAACAACATGAAAAAAAAAATACAAATAATCACAGAGAAAGAAAAAGAATTGAGGAGGGGTGTTACAGAACACGTAAACCAGTCTGACTTTGACAGGGATCACTCTCCTTACGCGAGTTCAGGGATTATGGTAGGTCAGTATCAGTGGCTCGTGCAGCTCGCACATTCCCGTTCCTAACATTATGATATATTATACATATTTCTCAACCGCTGTCGCGCTACACTGCCTCTTCACCGCGCGCAAATTGCTTCAAACAATTCCTCTCTCACTCTCTTTATTCGTATAAGCCCAAAAATAAAATTTCCCAACAAATAACAAGAAACAGAAAATAAAATAAAACCCCACACACGAACGATTCTCCGATCCATTATTTATAAATTCTTTCTATCGAAACGCGTGCGGGTCTGACGTTCCCATAACCATTTATCCCACAAATAAAACTAAAACTCATGTATAAAGAGATCTGAAAACAAAATAAAACATAAGTAGGAGAGAAAAAAAAATAGCAACGTCAAAGGTTCGTTGGGCTCTCTTGGGATAGTGTGGGTGTGGCAGTAGCACAAAGTTACCGTGGACGAGCATCGATCAGGCTAGACCAAGAGCGAATGAGAGAGGCAGAGCCCAATGCTGGTTGCAAGAGGGGCACATAAAGTAAAGGGTGAGGGAGACAGAGCAGAGCCCTCAAATCCGTAGCTCTGTGTTGAACTATACCGTTGGAAGCGAGCAAATGGTTGAACGGGTGGGTGGGCGCGCGCGCGCACACACACAAACCTAACACCCTCCGTCACAACCACCACAATATAAAGGAGGGTGGAGGTTAAAGCCTTCCAGAGGAAAAGCCTCCTTTTCTCCTCATAGTCAGCGACAGATAATTCTATTCCCTCTTTATTCACTCACTCGTTTTACTTCTCTATATCTTCATCCCTCTATTGCTCTTCAGTTCATCCTCTTGCTTTCATTATAAGCACGCATAATTTTTCTGTCTAAAGTAATTTGAAATTATTTTATTATATTTGTTTGTTACCAGAATTCTGTTACAGATGTTCACAACTATTTGTTATGTACTTCTCACCACAAGCTCTTTTCTACTCGCGCAAATACTTTGCTTTCATCCCCCTCATTTCTCAATGCCACCATGAAATATATGCACATAAATATAATGGTCTCTATATATATTTTATTTATATGTGTATATAATGTGTGTACTGGCATGAATAGTTAAGTGTTTGAAGACACTTTGACACTAACTAGCAACAGTTTGCTTTCACTACCACACTTCTCTCGTTTCATGTGTGTTCGTCAGTTTACAATTGCACTTTCATATGCACATTCAAGTGTTTTTAATTGTATATTCCTACAATTGCTATCTCATGTTCACAATGCATTATCCTTATTAATGATTAATATTTGAATTTTTTCACAACGAGAAATGGAAAAAAAAAAATTTTTCAATTTTATTACCCACATTTCTTTTTCTCTATCTCAAATGAATTTCATTTCAGTTGAATTATTTTTATGCTACGTTGCAAAATATGACTTTTGATATTTGCTCTCGGGTGAAAATGATTGTAAAAAAAAAATTTTTATTTCCTTTTTTTTTTTTTTTCCTCGTTTTATATACCGAGTTTTTCCGTTTTATCCCGTTGCGATATTGAATGACTTTATCTCTATATAAATTTGAGAATCGGGGATAGATGGGGGATGTGTGTATGTACAGATATAGGTGATTGTAAAGGGCACAGGAAAGACGACACGATAAGAAAAATAGTAAGGGATGAGAGTAAGCGAAAGGCGAGTAAAAATTGAAATATGTGTGACATATAAATGGAGAATGAAGTCATATTTATGTATTATTATAAATCACAAATAGGAAATCTGCGGGTAGATATTTTTACAAATAGTTGCAGCAAGCCATGATCAAAAGGATGTTGCTTACTTCATGAAGGGAAAATAATACCAACTAGTAAATGTACATTTATATGTATATATGTATACGTAACGCTGATGATCGTATGCTCTCTCGTGGGCGATGGCAAATTAAAACAGAACAAAGTTGAAATTAAATGAAGCTTCACGCTTTAGAATAGGATAAAAACTAGCCAAGTTGAATAGTGACCAGAGAGAACAATACTGTAATTTTTTTAATTTAATTTCCGAGCATTGCATTCATTGAGTATGCGGTGAATAGCTATATGAAACTAAATAGAAAAAAAAATATCATCAACCAGTACACGTTCATGTTTTATATATAGAAATAAAAAGAGTGCAGTGAATGTAATAATACCGGTAGAAAATAACCAGACAATTGAGTAGAAGATAGTATTTATCTTTGCTCATTTCATTTTTTTTCTTGGTTATGATTGCAGAGTAACTTGACAGACGATGAAGAGGATTTGCCGGAGGATGATGCTCTGTCGCTACTTTCTGTACTATTTGTTGGTACGGAATATATTTACATTAAGTCTGTATAAATAATAAAATGAAACAAAGCTCGAGATGATATTAATAAATATCTGTATTGAAAGGAGAGTCAAGAGCTGAGCACTATTCCATGAGAGTAAACAGTTATTTTTTATTTAATATTATATCCCACAGGCTTCCTCCTGTTTGTACTGATATTTCTCTCCGTCGCTGGAAATGTGCTCGTATGTGTGGCAATATACACTGATCGTGGACTCAGACGAATAGGAAACCTTTTTTTGGCCTCACTTGCAATCGCCGATCTATTTGTCGGTTGTTTAGTGATGACATTTGCTGGTGTTAATGATTTACTTGGCTATTGGATGTTTGGACCACGATTTTGTGATACATGGATAGCATTTGACGTTATGTGCAGCACTGCCTCAATTCTTAACCTCTGTGCGATATCATTGGATCGATATATTCACATTAAGGATCCACTGAGGTATACAAACGAGTATTCGAAATTGAATTGAATGAGGTTAGGCGTGTGTTATTGTTGATCCTTATGGATTGTGACCGAAATCCATCTATTAACAGATATGGAAGATGGGTTACTAGGCGAGTTGCTGTAGCGAGTATTGCTATTGTCTGGCTCCTAGCTGCAACTGTTTCTTTTGTTCCAATTAGTCTGGGACTGCACAAGAGTCAAGAATCCAATCCGAACCCACCTCCAACCTACAACGATGGTACACAGGTAAAGTGTCAAATATTCATTGACTTGTTCTATATCTCTCATATACTATTCCATAGATGCATGTTTAATTGGAACTTATAATTGGAATATTGACAGGAATATCCTACTTGCGCACTGGATCTCTCGCCAACATATGCAATAGTGTCCTCATGCATATCTTTTTATGTCCCGTGTATCGTTATGATCAGCATTTACTGCAGATTATATTGCTATGCCCAGAAGCATGTGAAGAGCATACGTGCGGTCACAAAATTACCGCAACCAGCATCATTGAGCAAAAGTTTTCGTTCAAGAACCTTGAGGAAATTACAACAAACGAAAGCAAAACCACCAGCAAAAACGAAGCCAACAAGTCCATATCACGTATCTGATCATAAAGCAGCAATAACTGTTGGTGTTATTATGGGTGTCTTTCTCATATGTTGGGTGCCATTTTTCTGTGTTAACATTATTGCTGCGTTCTGTAAGACTTGTATACCCGATCGAGCCTTTCAGGTACATCTAACATCAATAACCGGATACCGTTAAATGATTTCATTAATTGAATTTATTTTTTTTTTCTTCTGTGCTCAGGTTCTAACCTGGCTTGGCTATAGTAACTCGGCCTTTAATCCAATAATCTACAGCATCTTTAACACGGAATTTCGTGAGGCATTCAAGCGCATATTAACAAAAGGCGCGCGGGCAAGAGGCAATCAGCCATCAACTAGTGAATGTGGAGAATTTCGTTCTGTTATCGTGCAAAAGCGAAACGGATCGATTGTAGAGTGTAATATTAGTCCTCGATCAAGTGCTGACAGTTGTCAAGTCGGTCAAGTTATCAGTAGACAACAGAATCGTGATACAATTGTCAGTTCCATTTGAATTCCAATAATAGATTTAGATATGAATATATATAAAAATTCTTGGACCAGTTTAATTTGGACCACGTCAACGACAATCATCAACTCGAAGTTATGAACATATCTTGGATCTCGGATCATAGAAAACTATATGACAACAAATCGTGATTGGATATAAATTATCAAATGAAGGGGATGGTGAACCCGAGACAAGAGATAATGTCATCATGATATAATTGGTAATAGAGTACTGTGTGCACAAGAATAATTTCAACGGAATACAATTGTTTAAAGACAACTACTATATCAATTTAGGATACTACGTGACAATGGCCACTCTGAATTATTTATCAATTGCGACTGGTTTTCCGATATGCAATCATTTTATTCATCTTGTATAAATGATCATTTACTTATTTTTCTAATAAAAGACGTGATAGGCAGATAAAAAGGATATTAATGAGACAAGAATTAACTACTGGGTGTAAGATTTGAATAGAACGGCATCTCAGAATTGAAGTTTTCACGTTAGTTTTACCACACGTGCGCAATAACGTGAGCAATATCTATGACACCTCGAATATATAAGCGCATGTTATAATCGATATGCATTGAATCTCATAATAATTTATTGACAAACACATGTATTAATATATTTGTATATATATATA